>SJXQ01011025.1:621617-681661 GCA_006408695.1 Aepyceros melampus | reverse complement strand
GTGGGGGTTGAGAAGGCGCAGTCCTGGGGCTCAGGGTCCCTGCAGGCTCCGCCGGACCCAACGAGGGCGGCTGGAGAGTGTGCGTACCTGGCAGGCAGTGTTCTGTCATCCCCAGAAAACCAAGCAGACAAACGGTTTAGCGGCGGGGCTGGGGAGTGGGGGCAGGCATGGGATGACTCGGAGGTTAACCAGGGCTGAAACATCAAGGGAGCTCTGACTGGGACCTGTTGGTTCGTGGACGTGGATCTTGCCCTGTGACCCCCAGAGTTACAAGAAAGGGTGCTCTCGACAACCAGGTTAACCTAAGGGAAGGCCACCTACACAAGGAAAGCATCCCATGTGGTTAAGATGGTGACTCTTCTGTTCTGTATGTTTTACCACAATGAAAAGGCGCAGGAAGGAGGTGCAGTCCGAGGGAGGCGGAGGCTGCTTCCCGGGCAGAACAGAGGGGAAGGCAGCTGCTTCCAGTCGGCCTGACTCACTGCTGCTCACCCTCCACACTTTCTCAGGGTCACCAGCAAAGCATCTGCAAAGAGGTGCTGCCTGGGACGTGATGGCTAAAAACCTCGGGTTCTTTCCTTGATTCTGTGAGGTTCCTAGCCTAGAGCAGAGCCTCATCTATGGGGGGAGAGACCTGTGTGCGGCTGCTGAGTCTGGCCTGCCCAGTATGGTCCTTGCTGTCACGTCCCAGGCGGCCCCTCTGTGGGTGCTTTGCTGGTGACCCTGGCGTGCTGGGCTTTGGGAAGAGAAAGTGAAGGGTGAGCAGTGGTGAGTCAGGCTGGCCAGAGGGAGCTGCCTTCCCCTCTGTCCTGCCCACGGACTGCACCTCCTTCCTGCGCCTTTTCATTGTGGTAAAACATGCATAACAGAAAAGTTACCATCTTAACCACTCGGGATGCTTTCCTTGGGTAACCATCACCCCCTCTCTCCCCAGGACTCTTGCCAAACTGTAACTCCATCCCCAATCTCCAGCCCTGGTGACCACCACCCTATTCTCTGTCTCTACATTTGACTTCTAACACAAGAAGCAAGCAAATTTCCGAAAAGTTTTTACTGACAAAATTTACAATGTCCCAGGGTAAACTGGGTATGTATACCCAATATACGGAGTATAATTTCTCAGTGAATGAGGCAGGAGTGACTGGATCTGGGAGCCCAGCTCTCCACGGCCTTCGTCTTTCTCTGGTGGGGGTGGGGGCGCTCACCCCTTCACCCCAAACAGCGAGCACTCAAGGGAGTTGCCACTGAGGCTAGACAGGATCTTTTTGAAGTTCAAAAAGGCCAAGCCCGGTTCCTTTCTTTTTTTAATTAAATTACCTGATATATTTTTTAAAAATGAGGAATGTCAAAGCAGTTACAAAAATATTGGCATTTCTCAGTTTAACAAATTACGAGTTTGTCATGCCTGCACACATACAATGCATTTAACTGTGCCAGTCATGAAATAATTACTGCATTAAAGAGGAAAAAAAAAACAGATTAATTCCTAGGGTCTGGTGGGTGTGAGGAGTGGGGATAGATGCAATTTTAAGATTGCAGAATGAGCAGTTTCTAAACTTCATCAGTTTCTTCTGGGGCTGAACTTGTGACTTCACTGGGAGACAGGGTGGAAGGGTCTGCACTGGACGCTCCTCGGGCACCAGGGGGTTGCTGCAGGTGCCTGTGCACACCCTTGGTGACCGAGGCCAAGAGACCAGAGGCCTGGCTTTCTAGCAGGGTTACAGTGGCTGCCCTGGTTCACATACTAGTATCCCCATTTGGAAGCGTCTGGAGGCCCTTGTGACCATCACATGTCATGTCTACTTCCTCCAGGAGGTCCTGGCCCTCTTTCACCCACAGGGGTGTGGGCTGACTCTGGCTTCCGCTGGATGCGGCGGGACTTGTCACAGAGAGCAGGATTCACACGGAAGCCACCGGAGGGGCCGGGGGTCCGTGCGGGTCTGGCCCATACCTGGAGGACGACCTCAGGAGCCAAATCCAGCCGCTCTAGGGTTTCCCAGTCCCTCTGTGGGCCTGTTTCTCAAGCCCCCAGTGTTTAAAAACAGGAGAGCTAGCATCACAAAATTTCTCATTTTAGGAAAATGAATTATGACAACATTTCTGTGAGTAAGAAGTTGGTTTAGAAAAACTTAAAATATTATTCAACTTGCAACACAGACCATTTCCCCTCCTCCACCCCTAGATACACACAGGTATTCGCCTTCATTCCGGGAACCTAAGTCAATGTCTGAGTGGTCTCAAGGAAAGAACGGGGTTTCAAGAGCAGACCAAGGAGACTCGAACATCATGGATTTTGACCGTCTTCCATCTTCACCCTGCTGACTGTGTGGGAACTGGACCCTCTGAAACCCTCAGAGGGTGCGGGAACATCGGGGCCATGGGCAGAGTCATCTCTCCTGGTCAAGACTCCATCAAGATGTCTGTCCCCCGGGCACACCTGTCCAGTTCACTGGCTGTCCTTGTCGTTGACGAAATCTAAGCCACAGCTTGAGGGGACTTGGTCTTCTGTGGGCCCTGGGGCCTGAGGCACTCCACCCGCAGGACCCGAGGGTACTGTGAGAACCTTCGTGCACCGTCGTCTGTAGGTCTGTCTTCCAGGCCGCCTGCACCCTGGGTACTACCCGCTCACGACTGTCCCCCCTCGCCCACCAGGACAATGAGAGCCACCTCGAGTGTCCCCATTTGCAAGTGTCTGAGACCCTTCCTGCCTGCACGTACAGTTTCCCAAGCAGGGTTGAGCAGCCTCCTCAGTGAACAGGCTGGCCGGATACCAAAGCTTTTCAGCATTCAAGCCCACCCTCTCCCCAGCCACAGCTCACCTGGCTGTGTGACCGCCCTCCGAGGGTGGCTGCCTCCCATCCTCGGGGCGGGGACACAAATCAAGTGCTTCCTGGTGGGCTGAGAAAGCGGGTTGTGTGTGAGGATAAGAGCATCATTGAGACGTAATCAGGGATGCAGGGGAGACTTCGGCTGGGAAAAAGACAGACCTTTCTAACCCATCGCTGCTGTCTGGAGTGGCGGGCTCTCCCCACAAGGCTGCGATTGTACAGCTTGAGAAGAAATAAATTATTGGAAGGGAGTGTGAGAGGGCTTTGTGACCAGAGAGCACACTTGTGAGGCACCACCAAGAAATAAATGTTACCTCTTTCTCCACATAGAGCAGGACAGTGGCATAAACACCCAGGGGCAAGAGAGAAACACGGAAGTTAAAAGAGGGGAAAATATATATATATATATATTCAAGAGAACAAAAGCGAGTGAGCATTTAATCATGTACTGACACAGTTTGATTTCAGCTCATACCAGTGAACATTCATGTGTATAACCCTGCAGAAATGAAGCGCATCTGTAAATAATTAGTGAATGGAAGAGGTAGGATGGTAGGAGGGTCCCACACCCAGCTTGCCGGAGGACCCCACATGCGGCTTGCTGCTGTATTCAGAGTCCTTTCCGCTGCAAATAGCCAGAAACCAGCTCAGAAATGGCCTCAGGAGTACATCTGTTTACTGTTTACACATGAACCTCTTTATGAAACAGAAACAGACTCACAGACATAGAGAACAGGCTTGTGGTTGCCCAGGGGGAGGGGGATGGAGGAGGGATGGACTGGGAGGCTGGGGTTCGCAGACGTAAGCTTTTATCTATAGGATGGATAAGCAACAAGGCCCTACTGCATAGGACAGGGAACTATATTCAATATCTTGTAGTAAATATAATGGAAAGTGTATTTCAAGGAGTGTATATGTATGTATAACTGAATCACGTTGCTGTACAGCACAAATTAACATATTGAAAATCAACTATACTTCAATTAAAATATAAGTAAAAAAAATTTTTTTAAAGCAGGAAAGCAAGAATTTCCTTGACTCAAAGGGAGAAGAATACTTTTCTTTTCCCAACATGAAGGAACACATATTTCTAGGATCGGAGACCAAAGCGACCACACCCAGATCAAGCCCTGAGGACTTCCGTGCTGTGGAGCCTCGCGAGGCGACAGGAGCAGGGGGAGTTGTGTCGCTAGTTATCTATTTTGAATGACATGAGGGAAAATTCTTAACTGCGCTTGGGAATGTCCAATGCTTTTAATAGATGCAACAATAGAAAGATTTCTGATATCAAAGCAACGTCCCCCAGGAAGAGAAAAAGCAATCAAAATCTATTTCAAATGACCGTAGAAGTGAAGACACTTGACCTCTCAGAAATTTTTAGTTGTGTCTACTACTCCCTGCTGAAACCGCTTCCCTGGTGGCTCAGAGGTTAAAGCGTCTGCCTCCAATGCGGGAGACCTGGGTTCGATCCCTGGGTCGGGAAGATCCCCTGGAGAAGGAAATGGCAATCCACTCCAGTATTCTTGCCTGGAGAATCCCATGGACGGAATAGCCTAGTAGGTTACAGTCCACGGGGTCACAAAGAGTTGGACACGACTGAGTGACTTCACCTCACTCCCTGCTGCTCGCAAGGGGTAAAATCAACCAGAAACTACCTGTCAATACTGCCATCACAGATGAACTCGGTTCACTGACAGGTAATCATCCAGGGCCCCTCTTGGCCCGCTGCCATGAGGGTCCCACCCCTCATGGAGGCACCCCAGGCTGAAGCTCGCAGGAGGTAGGCTGGTGATGTGGACAGGGGTGCTGTGAGCTCGGGAGGGAGCCCCGTTCCAGACCCTCTGGAGGCTCGGTCCACCCACACAGATGGTACCAGGGCTCTGGGGAGGTGCCAGCCGCAGCCTGGGATTCGCCCGGCAGCCCTGCAGTTGCCATGCATGTCTGCCACTCCCCACGCTCCCTGCTTCACAGGGGGAAACCCGAGCCCCTCGCCACCTGCCCCCCAACACTGCCCCAAGAGCCCCGCATGGGTCAGAGCACAGTTCCACGTTTCTCCCTCTAGAACGTGCCATCCTCTCAGGCGCAGAGCCGATGGCCCATTTGCAGCCTGACTCTGGACCACGGGTCATCCCTCAGTATAAAACACTGTGAAAGAAGTCAAGTTACAAAGGAGAGAGCCCCGGGCATCGTTTCAGGCTGGCTTGGTAGTCACTGGATGAGAGGGGACGCTGTGAACACATTGGCCCTGGGCGCATCTTCCCTTAAGGACGGAGAAACCAGAGCCCAAAAAACCATTTGTTAATGTTTCAAAAAATTATTTCTTTAAGAATGCTTGGCTCAGCACACATGAAATCTCCTTCCGTATAAAAATGAGCAACTGGTGTGGGAGAGGGTGACAAGGCCGGTTGAGCTCTGGTTAACGTCAGTTGTCTGGCCAGTAGGGAAAGAACTGTGCTGGAGAGGAGAGCAGGGATGTGCTTTAGGGACAGGAATGCGTTGGCAGAAATAACTTTTTAAGCCAGGGCATGAAGACATTCCTGGACCAAGCGCTTGACTGCCCCCACCTTGCACTAGCCTCCAAGGCAGGGAGCTCTCTCAACTTTTCCTCAGGACCAGAGGTATCCTCTGCCAACAAGACCAGCAGCTGCTTTTCTACATTAAAAGGAGGAGGAGGAAGGGAAGGAGAAGAAGAGAGCAAACAGGGAAGCAAGAGAAGAAACACTGAATTACAGAAGGCGGTGGATATTTTCATAGTTTGGAGAGGATATTTCCAGCACATCTGGGCAAGATCTTAAACTCACAGACTGGTTAATCTAAGATTCTCATGCTTCCTAGGGATGTCTTATTGCATTACTTCCAAGTTTCATCACTTTATTTCCAATTTGTATCCTTGGGGAATGGAACAAAAAAGATTTTCTGAATCACAGGAAATGATTCCAGCTGGGTACAATTTGATATTAACCGAGGGTATCCAGGAGCCACAGATGAACCTGGCACTTTTTTGTGGATTCTAAAACAGGATTCAAAGTGGCAAGTATTATCCTTCCCCCTGCTAATTCAATAAAGTGACAGACTGAGTTAAGTTATTAAAGATCTGACACCCTGCCAGGATTCCACAGTGCTAAGGTGAATTGAATTACTCTTTCTAAATAATATAGTGAGGGGAAATGAAGGCATCATTGTTACCATGCCCAAGAAAGAACAAAGGAAACAAGTTTAGTTTTATGAAGAAATTCAGCCCTCAAGACTTCTGTTTTTGTAAATAAATAAATTTACAAAACTAAAACCCCGTCAATTTCATTAAACAATTCTTTAATCCTACACTTCTTCCTGGATCCTACGACTGCCATTTAAATTGTCTCACAAGCAGGTGCAGCTTAGGAAGGACCTGTACTCTGTGGGGTCAGGATGCTGGTGAGAAAAATGACATTTGCCTCTGAAAAATGTAGGTGTGCCAAAGATTCAGGGAAAATGAAGCTGAAAATATAAAAGAAAAATGAACATACTCACCCAGTCCAAACCCATGTTAAGCACATAATGTTTTTATGGGTTCTGATAGCATATTCAGAGAACTGGTGAATTGAGTCTTCTCATATTTTATTCTCTGAATTAATTTCCACCTTCCAATGAAGGAAAATGCTTGGAAATACATTTAAGAGGGTTTATGGTGCTATATACTTAGGAAGAAAATGATGGAGGAAATTAAAGCCGAAATATAAAGTGAGATTGTCTCAGTCTTATCACTCAAAATAGAAGGAATCATCTGAAAAGATTAGTGGAGGCAGGCACTGTTCTCAAATAGGGTTGTCAGACTTAACAAAGAAAAATTGGTATTCTTATTTTAACTGGGCATTTTGTATGCTCAGATAAATCTAAATTTTAGATACACAATATATTTTTTAGTATGTTTCAAACAATATTTGGGGCATTATTACATTAAAATTTATTGGTTATCTGAAATTCAAGTTTAAGTGGACACTCTATAATTCATCTTGCAAGTTGAGTCTAAAATGACCTTAAAATGATAGTTTTGGACGGTTATAGAGGTCATTTGATGGAATGATTTTTTAAAACAGAGACAAAGAAATTGAACAGGTTTAGTAATTATTCTTGGGGTTGTGACACACTTGATTACAGTTGTCAGGTATACATATTGTAAACAAGCCTTTTATAAATCACTTATGACCCCGTGGACTGCAGCCCATCAGGGTTCTCTGTCCATGGGATTGCCCAAGCAAGATTACTGCAGTGGGTTGCTATTTCTTTCTCCAGGGGATCTTTCCAGATCAGGGATCAAATCCATGTCTCTGGCACTGGCAGGCAGATTCTTACCAGTGAGCCACCATGGAAGCCCCAAGGATATCTATATCAATGTCTGAATCTCCATCTATACATCATCTACCTGTGCATCTAAGTTTTTCCTTTTGAAACCTTCTTACTCACTGGGAAACTAGAGGATCACATCATATACCAGGTTGCCTTATGTGGCACAAAGTACACAAGTTCTAGGAAAATGTATGGACTGTCTTATCAAGGTCAAACTCACTTATATCATAATGCCAATAAATCCAGTCAATCTGCCTAATGTTCGGCCTGCCCAACCGTCTCCGCGTGCGGACCTTGCTTCCAGCCAAGGTGGAGTAAAGGGACCAGATTTACCCTTCTCCTTTACACAGTAACTCCAAAAATTGGACAAAATACATTTAAAAACTGGTTTTCAGACATCAGTGGACAGCACGGTACTGTTTCCCTGAGAAACAGAAGAGTTTTGCTGGTGCGTGAGAAGCTCCCAGTACAGGAAAGAAGAACCCATGTGAAGTCCAGTGGGCTTGGGGTTCTGAGCAGATAACAGCTACAGTGCATGGAAGCAGAGGAGGAGGGAATTTAAGAGCAATGGACTGGAGAGTGGGAGGGGCAAGGAAAGGGTGCTTTGGAGATCTGCATGGAGGTCCGCTCAAGCCAGTGCAGGCTGGAGAGGCCTCCGCCAGCTGAGGCTTGCACAGGCTGGAAATCGTCTGTGTTCCCACCAGTTAGAGCAGCAGCTGGGCCTTCTGGCAAAATTCTCAGAAGGACATTTCTTTAGTAGTGGGGCCTAATTTGCTCTAGACTGAAAGGCGTGCTAGACTTGATATACAAGCTTAGAAACAAGTATCCAAAAGATACAGCTAATTTAACAGTGTGCCAAAACAAAATTTAACCCTAAGAAATATAACCTAGCAACCAACAGAGCAAAATTCAAAACATCCAGCATCCAATGTAAAAGACTACTAGGCTGAGAAATTCAGAAGAAAACTCCATTACAGTGCACCAAAAAGAACAAAATACCTAGGAATAAAGTTAACCAAGGAAGTAAGGATCTGTATACTGAAAACTATACACAATTTGATGAAAGAAAGTTAAGAAAAAAAATAAATGGAAAGATACTCCATGCTCATGGTTTGAAGGGATTAATATTGTTAAAATGTTCATACTACCTGAGGAATCTGCAATCCCTGTCAAAATACCAAAGGCATTTTTTTCCACAGAAACAGAAAAAAATAATCTCCAAATTTGTATGGAACCACAAAAGATCCCGAATTTCCAAAGCAATCTTGAGAAAGAAGAGCAAAGCTAAAGGCATCATACATTCTGATACATCGCAAAGCTACAATAATGACAGCAATATGGTGCTGGCATGAAAACAAACATAGAGATCAATGTTAACAGAACTCAGAAATAAACCCGTGCACAGTCAACTGATCTACCACATAGGAGCCGAGTACAGAATGAACGTGGGAAGGACCGTCTCAACAAATGGGGTCAGGAAAGCTGGACAGCCACATGCAAAAGAATGAAACTGGATCCCTACCGCCCACCAGACACAAACAAATGATCTTGGTGATCATTTTTTGGATTTGACACCCACCAAAAGCAAAGACAACAAAAGAAAATGAAAGTGGATGCATACCACACTAAAAAGCTGAAGCTCTGGTATTCTGGCCACCTGATGTGAGGAGCCAACTCATTGGAAAAGACCCTGATGCTGGGGAAGATTGAGGGCAGGAAGAGAAGGGGACAACAGAGGATGAGATGGTTGGATGGCATCACTGACTCAATGGATGAGTTTGAGCAAGCTCTAGGAGACAGTAAAGGACAGGAAAGCCTGGTGTGTTGCAGTCCGTGGGGGTCACAGAGTCAGACATGACTGAGCGACTGAACAACAAATCCTGTAAGCGTCAGCTGCTCCTCTCATCCTGAGTCTGGAGGGGGTCCTATGAGCGTTCTGTGCCGATGCATCAGAGAATTCATGGCAGGGAGGGATGGGGCTCCCAACAGAGCACCTGTCCGAAATGTGGCTGCAGCCCATGTGGCCAGTCACTGTTGCAGTGGCTGGGGAAGCAGCAGCCCACAGGGGCACAGGGAGTCCAGTATAACTTGGTGCAGTGAGAGCCACTGACTGTATCAGAGACAACTTGTACTTGTCTGTTTTTGCCTATGTAGAGCCTCTTTTTACCAATGCAGAAACTCAACTGGAAAAGCAATTACTGCTTATTAATCAAGCTGATTTTAGGGCCTATTAATTAAACCTGCATCAGTTTTTAAAATCCATTATATTGTTGAGTATGCTTTTAAGAGACATTATCAGTAACTAGTAAAATACAAATTCTTTTTGTACTTTGTAATTTAAATGGGAAAGCACACAGAGAAAAGACTTTGAGAAAGCTCATTAATTTCATCTCTGGCTCCATGCCACAGGACATGTTCTGTGCTCTGGATGGAGTGGACACTTCAGCAGAATCCTGGGCTCATTCCTTTCTCTGAGGCCTGGAAGCTGAGATAAAGCAAATCTGACTTTGTCACATAGTTGACTATGAGCAGGGCATGGTCTCTCCAAACTTCATTTTTCTAATTTGCAAAATGGGGAAAATGATACTTAATTCACAAAACTTCTGTGAGTATGTGACAGGCTTCAGGCAGCACCTGGTACAGGTGTGGGCATTGAGTGTTACTTTAGGGTCCAGCTGAGATAATCGAGTTAATTGTGCAACTTTGAAGAGGTAGATGTACTTTGCTTTACACGCTGCCTTCCAGCATTTCTATGACAGTGAAAGCATAGCTGTTACTATCACTATTATTATTGACAGGGGCTTGGGGAAGCTGAATGACTTGACCAAACCTGACATGAAGGAACCGGCAGAGCCAAGACCTAGGTCTTCTGACCCCAAGCCCTCTGTCCTGCTGGCTCACACCAATCCTCGCCCCCTAGGACATCCCTCCCACATGCCACTTCCTCTCCTTAGGAGAGGACAGTTCCAGTTCTCGACCCTCCATGCAGCCACTATGGGCTCCCACTGCTGTGTATTCTGACTCCTCAACTAAGGTTAAGTTCCCTGAGGATTTGATGACGTCGACTATGCCTGTTTTAGTTGTTTGGCTTCAAGTCCTCCCAGGCTACCAAACGTTCAATAAATGTCTAATGAGTTCCATACTTCTGACCCCTCAAAGAACATCTGGTTACGAGAAAGCACACAGCTGTCCCCACATGAGAGAAGGACTATTAACTGTGCAGTGACTTTTAGCATTTTGGCCGCACTGTGTGGCATGTGGGATCTTAGTCCCCTGACCAGGGATGGAACCTGTGTCCCTGCATTGCAAGTGTAGAGTCTTAACCACTGGACCCCCAGTGAAGTCCTGTTCAGTAATATTTCAGAAAAGTTGGAGCCCTAGCCTTTGCAGACTTAAAAAAGAAAACTTAATAAAAATTGAATTCAGGGGGATCTTTATATAATTTTGGCCTTGGGATCGTTGACGCACTAACTCCATGTCTGCTCATTTAAACACTCTATACTCTGATCACGAGAGGTGAGGAAATGATTGGTCATGAAAGGACTTCAAATTTAATTTACCTATGAGAACTAGGTCATATAATAAGTCTTAAGAAAAAAATATTTCCATATGGAGAGGACATTAATAATAATTAACATTTAATGTATGCTTATACATTTGGTATGTGTTAAAAGGTTTACAAACACTGGGTTTTAAGTCAAGTTTAAGGTGCAATTGATATACAAATCACCAATTTAAACTGTATTTTGATGCGTTTTGAAAAATGTATAATGTGTACACAGAATCATCATACAATCAAGATTCTACCAAATGCTCACTTTTATTGCTGAATATTTTATTTCACTGAACTTATCTTGTTGTTCAGTCGCTAAATTGTGTCTGACTCTTTGCAACCTCATGGACTGCAGCGCACCAGGCTTCCCTATCCTTCACTATCTCCTGGAGTTTACTCAAATTCATGTCTATTGAGTTGGTGATGTTACCTAACCATTTTATCCTCTGCCACCCCGTTCTCCGCCTGCCCTCAATCTTTCCCAGCATCAGGGTCTTTTCCAATGAGTCGGTTCTTTGCATGAGGTGGCCGAAGTATTGAGCTTCAGCATCAGTCCTTCAACAAATATTCAGGGTTGATTTCCTTTAGGATTGGCTGGTTTTTTTCTCCTTGGTGTCCAAGGGACTCTCGAGAGTCTTCTCCAGCACTATAATTCAAAAGCATAAATTCTTCTGTACTCAGCCTTCTTTATGGTCCAACTCTCACATCTGTACACAACTACTGGCAAAGCCACAGCTCTCACTATGTGGACCTTTGCCGACAAAGTGATGTCTCTGCTTCTGAATGCACTGTCTAGGTCATAGTTTTCCTTCCAAGGAGCAAGTGTCTTTTTTAATTTCATGGCTGCAGTCACTGTCTGCAGTGATTTTGGAGGCCAAGAAAATAAAATCTGTCAGTGTTTATACTTTACTCCATTTATCTATTCCTCTGTAAACCGACATCCATTTGTGGGCTATACAGGTGTTTTGAACATGTATCTACAGGCTACTGTGTGGACATGCTTTGAGTTCTGTTGGTTAAATAACTAAAGTGCGACTCTAAGGTCATATGGTAAGTATACGTTTAACTTTATAAGGAACCATCGAATTGTTTTCCAAAGTGACTGTTCTAGTTTATATTCCCACCAGTAATGTATGAGAATTCCAGTTGTTTCTTATCCTTGCCAACACTAGATTTGTTGGTCTTTTTTTCCCTCTTCATTTTTTTATTAAGGAAAAATTTAGAACCACTAAGATGCACCTGCTCAGTTCTGCAGGTTTTCACATTCACTTGTTCTACAGCAATCAGGACACAGAACAGTTTCATCACCCAAAGAAACCCCCACATGTCCTTTTGTGGTCAATCTCGATCTTGCCTGGTGGTCCAGTGGTTAAGACTTGCGCTTCCAAGGCAGGCATCGTGGGTTCAATCCCTGGTTGGGAACTGAGATCCCACATGTGGCAGCCGAAAGTTAAAAGAAAAAAAACAAAACAAATCCCTTTCTCACTCTTGTCCCTGACGACCACAGTTTTGTTTTCTGACCTTGTGCTTCTGCCTCTTCCATTATGTCATACAGGCGGGTCACGGGCATCCAATCAAAAGATTGTACACTTCAATTTTACAGTGTGTGTTGATTATACTTCTATCGAAAAAAAAAAAAGCTGTCTTTGTAGTTTATCTTCAAGGAGTAGAAAAAGCATGACACAAGTATGTGTTGGTGATAGTAAGTGCTATGCAGGAAAACAAAGCCACGCCAAGGGGTTGGGATGCTGGCTGGTGGGGAAGGCAGGGACAGGCTGAGTTTTATACAGAGAGCAAGTGTAGGGGGGTGTTGGGGGTGAGGGAGAGGGGAGCCTCTGATAAGGTACAATTCGAGCTGACCTCAGAGAGGTGAGGGAGAAAGCCAAGAAGCTGGGGAAAGACAGATGCAGTGGAACAAAGTGTCAAAGTCTCGAGACGACACCTGTGAGGCAGGCTCCAGGGACAGCCAGGACTGCACTGGAGCTGGAGGAGGCAGGTGATGGGACAGGGGACACGCGGGAGGACGTGCAGGGCCTGGTGGGGACAGTTAGAGTCTGGCTGTCTGGAGGCGGTGAGCTGAGAAGATGGGGTGCAGGGAAGGGGAGGACGTGTCGGCTAGGAGTCCCTTCAGGAAAAGTCGCATGTGGAGTGGACAGGGCTCACAAGTGGGCACGTGAGTGTGTGAAGATGTGCCAAGGCTGCTGTGTTGCCCAGACAACTGAGTGGGAGGATCCGTCACAGAGGTGCAGGCGTGAGTCAGCACTTGGATGTGCTCAGTCCAGAGAGAACCTAGTAACAGCTCAGATGTGCTGGTGAGGTCTAGGGTGGAAACCTGGGCATCACAGCCAGGGAGCAAGTGTGAAGAGGGGAGGCCTGGGATGGAGGGGAAAGGGACAGAAAACAGCTATGTGTCAGAGGTGCTCTACAGAGACACGGGGCCAGGGGGCCAGCCAGAGAACCACAGCGGGCGTGTGTGTGTCATCTGTCACAGATGCAACAAAGTACAGGAACCTGCAGCTTGGGGAGGACACTGGCAAGCCTGGGCAGCACCACCCAGAGAACTGAGGTTGATAAAGGAATAAGGCATCTGAGAACCGTGTCCACGGAGTTTCCAGCACCCAGAGAGGAATCTGTTGTCGTGGGTTTGGCTTTTTGAAGTTCATGCAGGAGGAAAAGACAGTGGAGCAGCCTTCTCTCTGAGTCACTTAGCTGCTACATTTTCTCAGGCTTTAGAGCAGTCTGGGGGCATTCTTCTTCCTGTGCAACCCTCAATAAGGGCATCAGAGCCAACTAGGGTCCTGGTTAAAATCAAAGACTCCATGTTCCACCCAAGCCTACCGAATCAATCTCGGGTACCAGCCCTGAGAAGACAGAAAGCTCTCAATGATTTTCGTGTGCATGAGTTTCAAAAGCACGGCACTGAGGGCAGGGAGAAAAGAACAGAAGACCATCAGAGTGGAAGGGAAATTCAGGTAAAAGGTCTATGGAAGTGACCCAGAGGAGGGGGCCCGGCTCTCAGATCTGTGCCTTGTGTGAGTGATGAACTAACAGAGAAACACAAACTTAGCTTCCAAAAATTATCCATCCCCTGAGAGTCGGGCCACTCAGTTTTAGGATCCCTCAGTTCTTAAAATGTTCTAGAATGTTTTTATTTCAATGCATTGAGTTTTAAAGAAAAGAATATGTTAGTTTTTTAATCTTCTGTATTTTGTAAAGGAGGTACTCCCTCTCAAATAATTATTTGGGATTAAAACAAAATGGGCTCAGCATAACACAGATTCTGGCATTATTGTAGAAAGGGAAGGCTCATGGTAATATCTTTCAGTTAGAAAAGTGTCTATTTCTCATCTTATATTATTGTATCAAGTGTACAAAGAAACTAGTTTGTATATAAACCTTAGGCCACTACTTCATTGTGGAGGCAGAAGATACTATCAATGAAAACACCTGAAAAGGTTTCCTCAGAGGCCACTTGTTAGGGCACATTTTAAAATAAAACACCTGTGTGTACATAAAAATACTTGACTCCGTATTTTGATTTATGAAAAATAAATTTATTACATAACACCTTGTTTTTAACAATGTTCAATTTTTTTAAATTCAGATACTTGTGTCATTCATGTAAAATAGTTTGATACAGTACATTGTATGTTATAGGTTTTCTTTTTTCCTCAAAAACTCTAAGGCTCTCCTACTCCTTCTCCTTTGCTGAAGTAAGGGCACCCTAAACAACGTGCGAACAAGTTTTAAAAAAAGAAAATGAACTGAACGAAATTTTAGTAGCACTACACCAACCAGCTTTAAAATCAGGACAAAATATCTGAATCGGATGCCGCACCTTTTTAAGGAAGTTATCACTCATGCTTTTTTCATCTTAAAGCATGCTCACAAATCAGCAACACCAACAGGAAAAATAAAACACTGTCTATGACAATCATTTTAGTTTGTTTGCTGAACCAAACAGGTTCATATCAATGACAACATATTTTATTACTATCAATAGCAGCTTTAATACCAGTCAAGTCATAGATTGAAAATAAAAACAAACTCAGAAGTTGGAAATTAATCTTTGGGAGTTTTGAAACCTTCCTGGAAAAACTATGTGGCTTCTCGTACTTTCCAAAACAATCCAAGCAATATTCTTGGTCAAAGAACACTGATTAATGTAGAAAATGAATCAACCCACTGATAAGACATTGAAATGAAAGGTGTACCGAAATAATCTCATGTTGAGTCTTGGTTACTTTGTTAATGTATACTGCATGTTTCAAGTACCAGTTAAACTTCTGTGTGTGTGTGTGTATTATTGGTCAGATAATGTTGTTACACTGGAAGAATTCACCACATACGACGACAAATGCTTGCCCCTAGCACGTTTCACAGCTTCAACTGCTACAGACTGTCACTGAAAAAAATGCATTGGTCAGTCTGAACCATGTCAAGTAAACTATGGAAGTAGCAAACCCACAACACAAACTGTGCTAGCACTTTCTTCTCAAGCCTAACTCCAGACAGCGACAACGTGGAAGCCACTACCCCAATCTGTGAAAAGCGGTGGAACTCGGCTACCGGACATCTGACTGCGTGGCTGCACAGTACATTCTCGTGGCCCATCCCAGGCTCCCACGAGAGCTGCAGGCGGCCTGCGGCACTGCGACAGTGCATGGACGGTGTCCGACGCAGCTCAGTACCGATGTGTCTGGTGGGAGTACTGTGGAGGCTGCTGGGAGGTAGTTGAGTACCCCATGCTGCTCTGCGGCTGTGATGTGCTTGGTCCGGGGTTGGGGTAGGCAGCATGCGGATTGGAACGCTGCAAAAGCAGAGGAAGAGGAGACGTGACTCGGTGTTGCTGTGGGCTGGCTGCACCCCAGGCCAGCAAGGCTTCTGTTTGAAATGTCACTTATTTTATGGCAGTAATGCCACTTATTTTACGGGAGTAAGAACTTTAAAGGTCCTGTGCTAGGTACCCTTAAAATTTTTTAGTGTCAGTCTTTCTTTATGAAGGTCAGGAGTACTGCTGATAAAATAACACTAAAGTGAGTCTTACTCCTGTGCTGTGTGGTTGATTCTATTAACAGGAATGCCCTTTCATGCTATTTGTATCTACTTTATAAATAATTTGTCTGGGACACTTACTCTTGAACTCAATGATGTATACATAGAAGAAATTCAAAGCTAATCTCCATACTTGTTTTTTCAATAGAAAACTCCCAGCACCCATGCATGACTGAAGAATAAGAAATGAATAAGACAAGAAGGAAACTATAGAATTATTTCTTCAGCATTAGATATTTTTATGCTCTATAAATTAATGGACCTTGTTTTTCAGCTACAAGCGATATACAAAGGTAAAGCTACAGTTATTGAAATGTAGGAAGAGTGGTATTCTCAATTCTAGAAGCAGCACAAGAGGCAGAGTCAAATACCTCTAGTTTCAATCAGTTATATTCTTATTCTCAGCCCTGCACGTCTCTCTCATGCTATTAGCTCCCCAAAACACACACTATGGAAGATTAACTATAATTTAATACTTTCCTCTTTCAAAGATATCTAATAAATCATATAACTCGAAATTTCGCCAACCCTAGCAAAAACATTTGAAAGAGAGTGGACATGTAAAACTAGTCAGAAATACTATTTTTGAAATCCTCATAAAAACCACCACAACAACATCAACAAACACACACACAGCAGCATTTCCTTGGTTTCAGTGGCAAAGGTTAGAGCCCCTCCACCCTGCTCAGGACGCACACCTTGTGTGCAAACACACCCGTGTGCCAGAGATGTGCTCATGTCCCAGGTGGGGAGGGGAGCAGCAACCATGAGCTCACAAGACGTCTGCCTTGGAGCCCCTGCTCGCTGAGCTCACTGCAGGACAGCCACCACTCAGCAGTGATCCCCAGGGCTTGCTAGGCTGCACCCTCCATGAACCATTCGAAGAGTTCCGATCTAATTCCTGACATGGAGTCGCAGGCTCTGGGAGCCTTATCCATTTATTACAATCTCTCTCCTTCAGTAGGTAAATAATTCTCATGGGTCAAGTTTTCAGTAAACTTCCACAGTGAATCCAGACCGGATGAGAACAGGATCAGAACAAGGTATACAGTTATCAGGTCTGTCTGTGAAGGAACTGCTGTTGTCACTGGAGAGAATGCACAGGGAGCTGCCTTGCAGGTCTGAGTCTGCCTCCTGAGTCCACCCTGGCTTGAGGGGTGAATGAGGGAAGGGGCTCAACCTCCATGAACCCCAGTTTCCTGCCAATAGCGCTCACCTCACAGCTATCATAGTGCCTGGAGGAAGGAAGGTCTGTCCCACACTGACAGAACAGCTGGCACACGTTAAGTCTTGACAAGCTCTTCCTATGATTGCGTCACCCCCAGCACCACCACTGACACTCAGCAAGCACTCATTGCGCACTGTGAACGCTACTAAGTTTTAAGGAAGGTGGTAATAATGAACACAGTGACTGGTGTCATCTATCAAACGACTGTCCATCTGGCTGGCCACTGCCATTAGCTCACACTATCTCATTTCATCCTGACTGCAGCCTCACACTGACCATCACCCACATCCGACAAATGAAGACACTGAGAAGATGTGAACTACCCCCTTGAGGTTGGATGGGGTTGCAGAAATGAGACCCACCACTTCCTGAGCACCCCCGTGAGCCGATGCTGAGGGTCACCACAGCTGCCCCATGGCAGCGGCAGGGTAGGTGCGCCCAGCTCATGATACAGATGAGAAACTCGAGCCATGTCCAGGGTCACAGAGCCAACCAATGGCACAGTTTAGGTCCAATCACCCCAAGTCTGGCTAAGCCCCCCTACTGTACCACTGGGCACCTTCCATGCCCATAGCTTTTCCCGTCAATGTGTTGGCATACACGGGCAGGTCTTTTCTTAGCTACGTCGCATTTCCCAGTGCTCACAAGCCCACAGGCAGTACTGACACACAGGTCACTGAGAGACAGCCTGAGTACCTGATAGTCTGAGGTCATGATCAGTCCACCTGAGGTAGTGGTAGGAGGGACGACTCTCACTTTCTTCAACGGGGGTCCCTGGGTGTGACTGCTGTCTTGGTTCCCTGGGTGGCCGGTCCCATTCGTGTGGTTATTGCCCGGCTGCTGCTGCTGGTTCTTCTCAATTGGTTAAACAGAGAGACACAGCTCAACTCAGAGGGAGAACCAACGATGTCCATACCAGAAGTCATGGGGGCACAGAAAAAAGCCAGATGCCAACTGTACTTTAATACTTACTTTGTCTCCTTTGTCATCAGGTTCTTCTTCTGTTAAAAATTCTCGTTTGGGGTAAGGGATCTGACAACCGGCAAAAACACTGATCACAAGAAAAAAGAAAAAGAAAAACGATTTCTGGTATACTAACCAGTATTTCAAATACTGTATGTAAGGTTTCTTGCCCTCCTCTTTTAGTCTGGACTCTACCCCCTATCTGTGATGTAATAAGCATCTTTCGTGCAACTGTGACACAGCAAGTCCCTTCTTCTAATCACTGCCATGGAGGGCGGCTCCCTGTATAAATAATCAATAATACTCCCGATAGAACTCTGATTTCTTCTTTGATCCCAGTGGTCCTTTTTTATCATCACAAACAAGAGATAGATTCTGGCAGGAATGTGATTAGTCAAACAAAAATTTCTCTTTTACTCTCCATGCTACATTTAAAAGGAAAGAAAAATGGAAACACAAATGTACTTGGGGATGGAGTCTGCAACCGTAACTGCAAGCAGTGAGGCAGACAGTGTGTGGAACCAACCCGTCACTAACCAAATGACAGAGGCAAATGATGCCAGCACCGTGCCAGCTGTAAAACCTGAGGACACTTCAGTCATCAGAGCTCACTTTCTGCCTCTCATAAGGATTCCCCTGGGTCGTCATAAGAGCGATGGTGACTTAGAGCTGACAATTAGAGGAAAGCAGGGACCGAAAACGTCTATAGAGCTGGTGAGTGAACAAACTGATCACTTACTCTGATGTAGGAAGTGGGTCTTCTAAGAAATAGGGATCCTGCATAGCCTGTTCTGAGGTAATTCGCTTTATTGGGTCCATGGTAAGCAACTTCTGAAGCTGAAACCAGAAGTCATAAACACATCACTGTTTTACTTCTCACAGTCACACCTGTGGCACGTTGTGGGATGCATTTTTTTAAATTAATAATACCTCAAAACAGGGAGAGCATTTATTGCCCCAAATTACTCCCCACTCCAAGCTCCTCAATTATTCCACATAATGTAATAATTCACATTTTAGTCATTCTAATATTCATTATCTCAGTTGGTTCTCCTGTAAGAAGTAACTAAACGCATGTCTTCTTATTCTAAACCAACAATCTTTTCCCTACGTTATCTAAATTGCTATATCCAATTTAGAACAGGACTAAAATTCTTTGAGTTATTATTTTTCTATTAAAGGGAAAACTTGTAATATAAATACACTAGCCACATGTGGCTATTTAGATGTAAATCCAAATGAATCAAAACTAAATTAAATTTTAAAAGTCAGTTTTTCAGTCCTATCAGGTCCATCTCTAGAGCTCAGCAGCCGCGCATGGCTGAGGACCGCGCTCCTGGGAAGCATGGATGGCTGGACAGTGCTCTCCTGCAGTGCGCACCAGTCTACAGACAGACGCAGGGACTGGCACAGAGCCACAGAGCACAGGGGCGTGCTTATGAGTGGAGCCTCTAAGGAGACCGCTTGGTTCAAATCCTGACCTTACGTTTATTAGCTGAGTGACTCTGAAACAAGTTACTTAACCGCTTTGTAACCCGGTTTGTCAAAGAGGGGTTAAAAACAGTACCTTTTATTGTTAAGTTTATTTTCAGAATTAAATGAGTTAACATGTAGAAAGCAACTATAATGGTGCTGGGCACAAAGAAAGCACTATATAAGTCTTAGCCATTACTATCATCATCATAACTAATATTACTTACAAAAATGTCACACTAATGTGAAAATTCAGTATCTTCTGGTTGAAAAATAATTTACTGAAGGCTCTATGAAGTAGAATATTTGATGTAACCTGTTATTTAAGATAGTATCTAAACGGTGGTCTCTTGGCTTATAATTTCTGACCTCACACCATGATTTCCAGGCTTCAAAGCACTCCAGAATCAGCCCAGGAGCACTTCCTAACAGCCCCAGATGACTCTGGTGCTGCTGGACTAGGACACACTCTGAAAACCATGGAACATGTGGAGATGGTGGGAGATGAGACAATCGAGAACAAAAGGGCAGAAGTTATGTTTAAATGCAGATGAAATGCTGAGATGGTGAGAGTTTAATTTCAATGAGTTGATATTTCAGTAGAAGCATAATTTTGAGACTGAAAGGAAAAGCATGGATTTGCTACTTAAAACACTCAACAGGTTTAATGAAATTACATTAGAGCTTTCAGATGGGACTATGCAAGACAGTTACCCTAGTAAAGACAAGCAGGTAAGTGGAAAAGAAAGCTGGTCTCCAGAGTGTCAGTGGTGGGGCTGGTGAGAGTCCTCAGGCTAGACTGAGCAGCAGTGAGCAGGGGGGTAAGGCAATCCCCCTGAAGTGGGACTTCTGCTCTACCACTGTCACCACTGTTTTGTTAGAACAAATAAGGTTGTAACTTTGAAGGATCCAACTTACCCTCCAGTTTGGGTACTATCTTAAGTATATTATAAGAAGCCATGAGTTGGATAACAACACACTGTGTGGTGATATGGTCAGCTGAACACTGTCTTTTAATCACTTGCTGATTAGATATGAAATGTATGATACAGGACATGGTAAAACATTACTGCAGAAGTAGAACAGTAGAAGGAGAAGAAAAAGCAGAAATGGAAGAAATATTTGCCAAGTGGCCTGGTACTAAAGGAAATTTTAATCCTTTCAAAGCAGAAATTCCCATTTAATGAACTCACTTAAAAATACTGGGAAAAAAGGATTAAAAGAATTTTAGGCCAAGAAAAATACAACTTGCTTCCCTCAATCCTCCTTTATATTACTTTCTTTTGAAAAACATAAAACTGAAAAACATTTTTAATTGCTATAATGTAAAAATGGAAATTTCACTGTAAACAAATTTTACAACAGTTGACTATACTGTCAAAAGTCACCTTGAGAGTACACAGCTAGATCCTGGCTCAAATCATGTTTCTACTATGCACTGTCTACACACTGCATCTCCATACTCTTCCAGAAAAAGCCCAGGATGCCCAGCGTCCCCGAAGGACCTTTAACAGCTAAGTTTATAAGCGGCACCTTGGGAGTTAAAATTCTGTAAACAATCTTTCAAAGGACTGAAATAAAAAATAATCTCTAAACCTTATTTCTGAATAGTAAGACTGTTTTCATTTTGATTCTTTGAAATTTTAAAATAATTGCTGAAAAGCAATAACAGAATTTTAAAAAAGTGACAGACTTGGTTCAATGACCATCTTTAGAAAATTACATGTAACCAAACATTAAGGCTGTCAAACCTGGGTTTGGAAGAACCTGGGTTTTGATATCATTACTAGTATGCACCGACAAGAACTCTCCATTAGTATTACTATTAAAGAACTCTAAGAATACTGAGTAACCACAGAAATTGAGTCAAAAATGTCAGGTTGGGTTAAACAGGTGGGAAAAATATAGTTCATTAGTACTGTACTCTAAAACTTACCAAGTGGAATGCTTTACTATCTGGTTTAACTTTATGTTTTTCCATATACTTGATAAGGCTGCAGTTGGTATACCTGAAAGAGAAACACTATGAAATATCTATATAGATTTGAGATTAATTTTACACTGGGGAAAATTCTCTGAACAGAATTATTTTAATCATAACCAACAAAGAACATACACTGAAAATGGTATTAAATCAATTTTACACTTCATTCAGGACTCCCAAGAGTCGCTTTTAAGTGGACACCACTGATTAAATGCCAAGATAATTTCATAACATAAAGACTGCTTAGCTTTTGTTCACACGAATGTTATCGCAACAATGATCTTAAATAACATATGGGTTGAGAGTTGAACTCAGCCTTACTAGTAAGCTTAAAATCAATACAAATTTTTAAAATACTGTCATATGTCATATAGGTCTGTAAACTTCATGTCCCAATCCCCTGATCCTGCTGTGAAAATAGATGAACTATTCCTTCTTCTCTATTAAAAAACTTGTTTAAATTTACAACCCAACCCAGGAGGAGGCAGGTGGCTACTAGCAAAGGTTGGTTTGTTTCAGTCTCTTACTGCTTCAGTTGTGATACCTTTCACAGACGCAGAGCTTCCAGAAAGTAACAAATACGGAAAGAAATGAACTGACTTTTTTCCTCATAGCCAAATTAGCTGCTGATATTAGATATTCACCTTCTTGTATCACCAAACATCTTAAGAAATGAAGACTACCACAATGCAAAAATATTTATTACAGTAAATATTTAAAATTATTTAACAGACTAGTCTTCTGTCAAGTATTCTATCATGCTGAGTATTCAATCTTGCCCTGAGTATTCTAGAAAAGCAAAAATCAACAGTCTGTTTTCTTGCCAACTTACGTATTTCTTCTGAAATCTTTCATTAATGTTGAATGTTCAGGCATCTTTTTTATATCTTCCCAATCTTTATCTGTGAAACACATTGATACAATTTTATATTGTCTAGGTTCCTATTATCAAGAACTTTAATAAAGGTGACTTCACTTCTCATTACATGTCCTACATTTTAACCTCCCTGAAAGCACAGACTTCAAATAAATGGTAAGCTGCAGTAAACATCTTTAACTGTAAATGCATTCTCCATAGTTGTGTTCTCTCTTGTTTTGTCTAGAATTTTTAGATGTCTATTTTCTCTATGTTTTACTATAAGTTATCTCAGTTTCTATACTAAGACACCAACAAGTTATAAACAAATATTTCCATTATTAAATAGTTCTATTTTTATCTGTAAAACCACTTTTGTCCCACCATGTCTTGGTTCATCCATCAACCGATCTTTTCAACAATAAATGCAGTATCTTCCCCCTCAGCAGCTGTAAGCTGTCCTTTTTATACGACCCTCCTTACGCTCCCCTTATTAAATACACTGCTTTATGTGGTAATCAAGGTAAGCAGTTACAGCTGTCTGAAACACAAAGTAGGATGTACAAGCATATGAACAAGTCAGCTAGTACCTGAGCTAGTTTCAATAATAATAACAAAAGCAACCCCAGCTACCGGACCCATCAGGTGGAAACGTCTTGGTCAGTTTTGCTGACATTAGAGTTACTCAACCACCATACGCGGTTTGAGAAGGCTGCTCTCCCCATCGGAGGCGTTACTAAGAGTCCACAGGTGCCCACATTCTACCAGGTAGCTTCATGGCACCTCAGCTTTTAAATGACCTCCAGAGGTTAGCTTCTCTCTCAACTGGCTTATAAAAATATCTGCTATCTAGCCTCCAGATACCACATATTGTAAACTAAATACATACTTTAAACTCCTAAATGGAATTTTCTCCTTGACTACTTCCTTGTTTCAATTTCTTTATTTCTGTCAACTTCTCAAGTAGAAATCCTGAGATAATCTTTTGTTTTTTTCTTCCAATTACAGGCTTACTCTAAAAAATTATACCATTATCCTTTCTTCTCCATCCAAATCACTTTACACGTGGAGTAGTGCTGCAGGTATGAGCTGGTTTCCTGACTTCAATTACTCCTCTTAAATTTTTACATACCCCTGCCATAAAAACTGTTCTAAAGTAGAACACAAATCACAGCACTAGTTCTCAAGAACTTAACATAGATTCGCCTTCTTTAGCACATCAAATCCAAATTCTATTGCCTGGTTTCAGATTCCCTATAAGCGGATCCCAACTGTGGAACCACACCCTAAGAACCATTTCAGAACCATCTCCTGTGGAGGCTGCCCCTTCTCCAAGCCCCTGTAAGTCAAGTTCCTTCGCCGGGGGACCCCTGAAATGATGAATGCATTCAGAAGTGGGAAGGAAAGGCCATTCTTCTCCATCTACTCAAACTACTCCTATTCTTTCAACTTTCTGCTTAGAGCAGCTCAATGTCAACTCCAAGAGGGCAAGAATCATGTCTGTTATATCAACAATATTTTACACTTAACGCAGTGCCTGAAACATGGCAGGTGCTCAATAAATCTTTAGTGAATAAATGAAACTCCCATCTCAGCAAAGCAATCTTTGTAGAAATGTTGGTCAATTCTGCACAAAGATAGCTACTTTGCACTTACTCATAATTAAAGGGAATGTGGAATTATAACTCCCAGATATTTCTGTATTAGTTTTGAGCCACTGACCTGAGAAAAATTCCTAATAAGAAATGTGTTCTTATTATTATTTCAATAATAAGTTATTGATATTTTAAGTTATTAATATATATTTATTAATAATAAACT
Organism: Aepyceros melampus; assembly: GCA_006408695.1. Lineage (NCBI taxonomy): Eukaryota > Metazoa > Chordata > Mammalia > Artiodactyla > Bovidae > Aepyceros > Aepyceros melampus. The sequence continues at coordinate 657,574 of SJXQ01011025.1, read as the reverse complement.
TATTGTTTATTATTTCAATAAGTACTTGACTAGCCAAAACTATGCAGGCGTTTCAAATGGAGAGTAATGGACTTCTGTTCTGCAGCACAAGGACTGGGCTGGGGCTGGAGCTCTAAAGCCCTTGACGAAATGCCCCAACAACCACCTCCCACTGGCAGTCAGAGCAGGCCCACTTGCTGTGCAGGGCTGGGCCTTCACTCACATCCTGCCTGTTCTTACTGACAAGGGTTATAGAGCAAACAATGCTATGATTCAATACAATGTGTTTCAAGTAGAAACAGTCTTCAAAATCTGTATTCAAATACCAAACAATGACATTATTATTAAGTGCTATCAGACAAAAAGACTTGCTCCTGAATTCTATTCAGTTGCCAATGGTGAGAACTAAAGGCACTTTTTAAACACAGATATTGCAAATATTTTATCATTTTAAATATTAAACAAACAAAACCAAAAACCAAAAAGAAACAAAAATACACTCCTCAAATTCAAGAAACCCATAAATATTTTTATGCTAATATGTGAACTCTACAAATTTTGCTATTTCTATGGGTCTTTGATTAATGCAAGTCATAAAGAATTGAGTAAGAGTAGCTTTCATCAGCTAAAAATACACATTCTTTCAATGAAGACATCTAAGTTCAAACAACAGTGATTTAAAAACAAAAACAAAAATATAATGTGTACCTGCAGGAAATCCCATTACATTGAATATTCTGTCCAGCTGGTCATGGTGATAAGGATTACTAGTTTTGATGTCCTCTTGTCGACAGTGAAATATTGGTTCTGACGTTAGTAGTTCTGCAAATATACACCCTATAGCCCAAATATCTTTAAAACAAAAACAAAAAAAAAAAGAAAAGAAAAAAAAAGAAAGGAAAAAAGAAAAAGAAAGGAGGAAAATAAAGTGGTTCTTTCCAAAAGAAAATGCATCTTTATCTTGGTAGGGAGTGTTTTTTCATTCTTTTTCTCCCCTAATAAGTCATATTAAATCCTAAGCAATTATAAACATAAAAAAATTGTTTGTAAATATATATTCCCACCCCATCCACCCATATTTCATTCCTTCTTATACCTCCATCCCACCCAGTGGTTTCATTCCAAGTTCAATCAAATTTATTATCTAAAATTTTTGGTGAGTTTAAGTGCTTCAAACATTACCTTATCTGTGAAATACATACAAAGCTGCACACAGAGCATAGGAACCATAAATAAATAAAACTAAACAAACAAAAAAACAAACAGAAAACCCAAACAGCCTTGGAAATTGGGCATACTTGCTGAAAACAATCAGCACCATTTTTTGAGGTAAAAAATATTTTTTATTTTTTATCTAGTTTATGGACTTATTAGCTTGTAAAGTTTAATAATTATCCTCCTGTGTTAGCACTAGTTAGCAAGGTGCTGTTCCAACAGGAAAAAGACAATGCCTGAGCTCAAATATTCTAACAAAATAGCATTTCTCCGGAAGGACTTTCTGTTCAAAGGGTTTCTTCATGCTATAGCAGTGTCAGATTTGGCAAGTTTAGGTGTTTAAAAGACAAGAAAATATGGGGCAAAATAGTACCTTTCAATAGGCACAGAGGCTATAACTTTATAAGAATTATTTAAAAGCCAGGCAAATGGATTCCTCTGTATACAAAAATTTTCCTTCACCTACTTTAAGATACAGGCTAACTTTCATTCATATTAAATTCCTACTAATAGAACTATTAGAAGATAAATATGCCAATTTATAATCTGAAGCAGCAGATACTCCATCTCTACCCTTAACAAATCCCTAAACCAGCAATGGCAACTTCCCTACACTCAGGACAGTGCTGTGCACACAGCAGACAGTAAACGGTGTCTCACTGATGTAACCAATACCTGAGGCAAACATAAACACTATGTGCAGTGAAAGTTGCTCAGCCGTGTCCGACTGTTTGTGACTCCATGGGCTTTACAGTCCTTGGAATTCTCCAGGCCAGAATCCTGGAGTGGGTAGTCTTTCACTTCTCCAAGGGATGTTCCCAACCCAGGGATCGAACCCAGGTCTCCCACATTGCAGGTGGATTCTTTACCAGCTGAACCACAAGGGAAGCCCTAAATAACTACAGGAGGACAGTTAAAACCACTATTAAAGCTGATTATTCAGACCTATTAATAATGGTCACTTAAACAGAAAGTGAGGGAAAAAAAAGTCAATTAATAAATAACTGGGAAATCCTAAAATCTAAAACTGGAATATACATATTTCATCTAAAATTACCACACTTATATTTCAAAATAACTAGTTAAACCTCTATTTACTTTAAGATTACAAGCAAGACTATATGCAAGTGATTTCAAAAATGACTCTGTCTGCTCATCAGTTTTCTCCCCCATCAGAGAACCAAATCAGGCCAACACCACCTTATGAAAAAGTCTCCTCAAGAAATATAAGCCAGGATATCTTCGTTTTACTATCAGAAAGTAAACGAGAAAGTTAATTATTTTGTGCTTCTTTTATGCGGGAACCCCACAGAAAGGTGACCTTTGATCGTCTCAATCCAAAGGAAGAAGGTAGGCAAGCTAAGTGGGGTCACCGAGAGGGCCTGTGGGTCAGTGTGCATCTTTAAAACCCTACTCACGGTACCCAAGAGACACTGTACCAACTCAGCCTGGTAATGAAAATCCCAACAAAGAAAATAGAACATGTAAAGGAAGATGAACAGTAAGTAAATAGTTTAGTTACCCTCACTTGACATTGCTTTAAAAGAGAAGTCAAGAAAGTAGGGAAAATACTGAAACTTGTTTAACTTTACCCTATATAACTTCTCTCTTCATGTCTTTTCTATTATTTTTCACCTGTTATAAATTTCACCATCCTTCCCTCCTTCAAATCCTGACCCAGTCAATAATCATGAATTTGAGTTCGCTGATCAGGCTGTTACTTCAGATGAATTTCTGAATCTTTGTCAACAAGTCTCTCCTACCTTGCCTATTTTTTCAGATTGTGCTGAACTCATAAGTAAGTCCTTTCTTGCTCACCTACCTGTCAAATTTCTTCTAGAAAAACTTTTCAAATTAAAAACACACAAACCCCATATACTTCTCAAAATTCTGTAATGCTCGTGTGTAGCTACGGAGCTAACCAGGCAAAGTAGACACCAACTGGCAGGCTACGCAGACCCAAATGGGGGGAAGGAGAGATATATATTAAATTTGTTTTAATCAGTAATTATAAGCCTCTACCTTAAAGCAAGAGTAAATTCTCATTCTCCCCGTTTTATTGAAGTTTATACATTAGAAACTTTTAAGACTGTCCTAGTGACAATTAATTAAAGAGTTGATTCCTCTCTTTCACCCTTCTCCACAAAGTCAATCAAACAAAACCCTTAACACTTAAAACCGAATTAAACTTTGTTCCCATGAGTAACGAGCCTATCTCTGTTGACTAATCTATCATTTTCTCTCAGGTTTAATGACTCGGCTCGCAGTCTCCCACAAGGGAGTGAATGACCACAGCACTAAGACCTATTTGCAGCAGGCTGGGAACAGGCGGGCTCATGTGCTCAGATTTCCCCCACGCTCTCCTGCTGCCTGTTAGTACCTTAGTATTAACACGACCCACCTAACTCCACTGGCAGGTTTAAGCCTTCTCAGTGATGTCACTAAAATGAACATATTCAGCTAATAATATGTAAGTTCAACCACAAAGGTTTCTCTATCTGCTTCAGGAAGTCCAAGTACTAGGGAAGTGCATTGACAGTGGTCTGGAGGCCCTGCTGAGAACCTCACTGCACCCCTAGGCTACCCATCTGGGGAGCAGGAGGAATGTAATGGTGCAGGAGAGACTGGAAGCAAGGTAGAAGTTTCTTTTTTCACTTGTGGATTCTAGTCTTTATTCTTAAAATGTATATAAAAGTGATTTATGTATGATTTCTGTCTCTCAAATGAAAAAGCAATCTGTAAGATTACTTTTTTGATCCAATTTTTTTTAATGCAGTTGTTATCACTTTAGTTTTTTATATTATTACTAAAATTTATTTGCTTTTTTATTAAAGGATAATTGCTTTACAGAATTTTGTTGTTTTCTGTCAAACCTCATTGGAAGAAAGCATCCTCCAGAACTGCTCTGGGCCAGGCCAGGCACTCGTGAGGACTGGCACAGACCTTGGTTTCAGTGACCTGCCCCACGTTAGTCCCCTGTGCTCTTCCCACCCCAGAAGGCAGTGGAGTCTATCCAAGGGCACAGAACGCTTAGAGTTAAAGGGACCCGAGAGATGATTTAGGCTAAATCCTTGTCTTCAGAAAACGAGGCTGTGAAGGACACACTGTCCTCCGACCCCCAGAGTGGCAGAGCTAAGATGACAAGTCAGGGGGCTAGGCTTCTGCTGTTCAAAGATGGCAACATATTTTCCACAACATATTCATTCTTTTTCTCAAATGCATGGAGACCCCTTAAGAGTAAATGACATAATTTCCACTCATTTTGGTTTCTCTTAAGTTTTAAAAGCATAATAGTTATCCAGTAACTTTTGATGTTAATGAAGAGGAAGGCCTCTTACACCCAAAATAGGCACCCATTTGAACAAGGGAATCTATCTAATAGCTGGTGAGTCCAGACGAACAGCCCTGACCTAGAACTGGTACACTGCTCTGGAGGGTAACAGCTTGTTCAGATCTCAATGCTCACAATAAAAAATGGGTTCCTTAAGAAAAAAGAAGAAGATAAATGATGAGCCAGAGTCACACACCTATGTGACAGTTTCTTCAATTTATATCAATTCAGTCTCAAGTTTTGCATTAATAGCAGCTACAAGTTGGTAATTACTTTCTTATTTGTAGTCTTTATGTCTTACCAAAAGTAAGACTGCTTTTAAATATTCATTTTCTAGATAGAAAAAAAAAGCTATGTATGATATTAGTTTACAAGCTTAAGCATTTAGAATACATTTGGAAAAAAGATAATCAAATGTATGTTTAGGTAGTAATATACACTGAAAAACAGGACTAGCTTCAGTAATGTTTACTTTTCCTCCTAACAAGGCTGTATACTGTCACCCTGCTTATTTAACTTATATGCAGAGTATATCATGAGAAACGCTGGACTGGAAGAAACACAAGCTGGAATCAAGATTGCCAGGAGAAATATCAATAACCTCAGATATGCAGACGACACCGCCCTTATGGCAGAAAGTGAAGAGGAGCTAAAAGGCCTCTTGATGAAAGTGAAAGAGGAGAGTGAAAAAGCTGGCTTAAAGCTCAACATTTAGAAAATGAAAATCATGGCATCTGGTCCCATCACTTCATGGGAAATAGACGGGGAAACAGTGGAAACAGTGTCAGACTTTATTTTTTTGGGCTCCAAAATCACTGCAGATGGTGATTGCAGCCATGAAATTAAAAGACATTTACTCCTTGGAAGAAAAGTTATGAGCAACCTAGATAGCATATTGAAAAGCAGAGACATTACTTTGCCGACTAAGGTCTGTCTAGTCAAGGCTATGGTTTTTCCTGTGGTCATGTATGGATGTGAGAGTTGGACTATGAAGAAGGCTGAGCGCCGAAGAATTGATGCTTTTGAACTTGGTGTTGGAGAAGACTCTTGAGAGTCCCTAGGACTGCAAGGAGATCCAACCAGTCCACTCTGAAGGAGATCAGCCCTGGGTTTCTTTGGAGGGAATGATGCTGAAGCTGAAACTCCAATACTTTGGGCACCTCATGCGAAGAGTAGACTCATTGGAAAAGACTCTGATGCTGGGAGGGATTGGGGGCAGGAGGAGAAGGGGACGACCGAGGATGAGATGGCTGGATGGCATCACTGACTCGATGGATCTGAGTCTGAGTAAACTCCGGGCGTTAGTGATGGACAGGGAGGCCTGGCGTGCTGCAATTCATAGGGTTACAAAGAGTCGGACATGACTGAGCGACTGAACTGAACTGACTTTTTAGAAAATAAAATATTTTATTTTGGAATAATTTTAGATTTGTAGAAAGGTTGCAATAATAGCACAGAAAAGTCCCATATCTAATAATCGACCTTTATTTTTCTATACAGTAAAATGTGATCTCAAAGCAGATATAAAGATTAGTGAACATAAAAGGTTTTACGAAAAAAGACACATTGACTTCAAGACTGCTACTAGGGAAAGAGTACAACCGTGACTCCTTTCCCCTCTGAATACACACTGAAGTGACAGCAAAGCCCCAGTAACACAGAGCACAGAAAGAGACCATCAGGGATTCCCTTGGCAAGGAGCCCCTTCTCACCTGGGCCATGCAGGCTCCAGCGTGACAGCTGGGCATGGCCCACCCAGTTAGGGGATTTCAGACACTGCATACAGATGCTACCAGGACGGGGAAGATGGATGGTGTGACCAAGGAAGTTCTCCCTGAAGAGGGAGAATTGTGACTAAGACCTGGATGAAGACACATGTGCAGACCTGACTGAGCAGAGATACAGATGAAAACATTTCTGGAAACAGCTCAGAGAAGGCCCAGCCCACAGTATTATTGTTGGATGGGAAGCAGATGTGTCCTGCACAACTCAGGGAAGATTCTGTATTTGGAAATGTCAAATACAAAGACTATATTTTGAACTGTGGACCACCCCCCACCCCCATCCCCCGCTTTCCAAATGCCGAGACTACCAGATATACAAAGATTGGGCTGAAGGTTGGAGGATTCTTCCCTAAAGAATCTGAAAGTCCTCAGGGCAAAGACTCACACATGCTGGCATTTAGGGTTCTCCATTAATGGCTGCCCTTGGCTGGATCACTCTAAAGTAAGGCCTGCCAGCCTCGGAGCTCTCTGATCCATGCATACTAAGTTCCCAAGCTTGCAAAGAGACATCAAGGGTCAACAAACAGTTGAAGAATACTAGCCACATGAAAGGGAGACGAAGACAAATCAATGAAGAGAGTGACTACAAAGAAAACACAGAGAACAAGAAAGGGTTCTTAGAAATTAAAAAGACAAAGGTAGAAAAACATGAGCAGAAAAGTGGTATAAAGGATACCAGTGCAAGAAATCCGACATCTGCCTACACTCAGCTTTGGAAAGAGAGAAGTAAAACACAGAGGAGGAAGTCAAGTCTACTTCAAGAGAATCTTCCACAGACGGGATATAAACTTCGAACTGAGTGGGCCTGTAGGTGGCCAGCAAATCAGTGCGAAACACAAGGATGAGAAATCCTCTGTTTTCAGGAAACACAAAACCCCACAGAATCCACCACCATGTGAGACCTTCCATTAGCAACACTGATGCCAGAGCACAGTTGAGGAGCCTCACCAAACTCTGAGGGAAAAATCTCTTTGTACCTGTAACTTTAGTCCCTGCCAAACTGAAAAGTATGACAAACGCATTTTTTTTTTCAGAAATACAGAACTAGAAAATTTACCTCTAAGACAGGTTACTTGAGAATATTCCGCAGCAAAGTAAGGGATAAAATACTAAAATCCAGGAAGAAACAGATCCAACCCAGATGAACAAAAAAAGGAAAAACCAAGATGAAAATCGATCCAGAATAGAGCAAAGTATAAAAGAGTTGGGGATGGAGTTATCCAATAAAATAAAAATGGGTTTAATACCATTCTGGAGAACATAGAACAAGTAAGAAATAAAGGCGTACGGAGGCACGAAAAAAGGAAAGACAAGATACATAAGAAAAAAACTACTTGATGATAAAATTCTACCAAGTAAAATGAAGCAGAATAAAGATGTCATAAAAGGCTTGTGATATAGCTGTGATAAAAGGTGGTAGCTGAATATCAAGTCCATTACAATATGCAGTTAAATATAAACAACAGTGGGCATTAGGTTTGCAAACAGAAAATAAATGCTATAAACATCAACAAAGTGGTAACAATAATGATGATGATAATGACTGATATTATTAAGAGAGCTTATAAATTGAGAGGCTGGTGGGGGAACAAGTAGAAGAACACTCATTTCCTAACTCTCCATACAGAGAGATAATCAATACTAATAAAAACTGAAAAGTGAATGACCATGTTCTCAGCTCCTACTTATTTTCATAATCTTCTTTTCCTTAATTTTAAGGGAAATCTTTTAGAAGCTAGTATTTCTTTTGGCAAAAGAAATATTTGTCTGAAGTTCAATGATTCAGAAATTTTATTGTGTTTATTTCTCTTTTTCACCTAAAATTAAAATAGTTTTACTTAGAATTCATAGTATGGGCTCATATATTTAAAAACCTTTTTAGCATCTGTTTATTTATCAGAAATAGATGTCTGGAATGGTATATCCCTAATGCCAGTGATGGTATTTCTAGACAGAATTTTATGTTAGTTTTTGCTTTTACTTTTATAATTTTCTGTATCACTTGACCTAAAAAAACATACAGACATATGTATATTTCACAACAAGGTCACTTTAAAAATGTCATGGAACTTTAATTAGTTCTACTCACCAATAGCTTTGGTATAATGTCTTGCTCCAAGAAGTAATTCTGGGGCTCGGTACCAGAATGTAACTACTACTGGATCCAAATCTGCTAAAGGCTTCAAAGGTGAATTAAATAATCGGGCAAAGCCCATATCAGCTGTAAAAAATAATAATAATAATAATAACAATGCTAAGTAAATAGATTTTTACAAATGTAATTGATGACTCTAATTTTACTATTATTATTAATAAGATACAAAAAACGTGAATTCTGCGGGGAGAAAAACCAACAAAACATCTCACCCCTTTCAGAAGTCTAAATATAAGCCAAGGTTGAGATCTTCATTCATTGCAAACTACTGCCACTGGGTTACAGACTCACTCTGCTGCCTGAGGTCCAGGGTGACCCTACTCCTCCGGGCAGATTTCTTTCCATCTGTCTTACCACCAGGGGGACAGGGCTGTGCAGCCAGCTGCACGTTCGTTCTTTTCACTGGTCACAAGTACCAGGGAACTAGATCAGTTAGGGTGAGGCTTCCTGTTATCTGCATCAGTAAGCATGCTCACTGGTATAAGCCGATGTACAGTATGACAATACCACTATTTCCCCCCATTTATTTGGGTTGAGTTTTTTCTTTAATTTTAAAGAATTGTGTTTGTTTTTTTTTTTTAAGCCAGAAAAGACTTTAAAGATCATGTAATTCAATCACCTCCTTTTTCAAATGAGGAAACTGAGGGCAGAAGAAACTGATTTGACAAATGTCAACAACTAGTACCTCAGAGCTGGAGCTGTGCTGAGATACAGTTCACAGCATTTTGCACAGTTTACTATGTAGTGCAGTTATTCAGGCACAGCTGTTTGTCCTAACGAACCATGCTCTTACAGATAAAAACATTTTTGTCTCGCTATCCTTTGGAACATCAAGTACAGTGTCATTACACAGAGCTGCCAAATACACATTGAATGAACAATCACTAGTCATACCACCTATTCAAAAATTTCAAAATTCATCCACCATTTGTTTGATTTTGCTCTCCTAATACACATTTTTAATGAAGCATGCCTTAATCGATCTACTTATAGAGGTTAAAAAAACCAACACAGAAATGTGGCAAAGAACTAAAACCATGAAGTGGATTACTAAATACTGATTTACAGAAGAATGTATCTCAAGTGTGACTACTTTAAGCTATTGATATCCCCCAAGCCTGTCAACATCATACATGTGACACAGAAATAATTCCAAACGAGATTATTTTTAATATATAAATTTCCCCAAGTCTAATAGTAGCGAACACATCTGTAAACACTGTCTGGCTGGGTCTTTTAGATTGTGCATGCTTTGAACTTACATTTGAATTTGATGCCACCATACTTGTTGGATGAAATCTGCTAAATGCATACCTAAGGACCTAACAGGCATTTGACGCTACGTAAGGACCGACAGGGCCTGGTTCTTAAAGCAAGCCAATTGACTAGGAGCATTCTGAGATGCATCAAATGTTTGTCAAGAATTTTGCAGTTTATATCAAGGGTATTTTCCGAGTCTAATTAGAAGGAGAAAATGGGATTGGAGGATTTAAAAGGGAGGGTAGAGAGAAGGGTTGGGAACACCTGGGTTTTTCTTTGCTGGTAAAGTGGTACAAATCAGCTGATAATCCCAATTTATACTAAATTTGGCAATCAGAAATTCCTTTTTATTTTGTTATAGACTCCCGTAATCCTGCTGCTTTAAAATTAAGATAATTTGGTTACTACATTTCTTCTATCCACACACAAACTAAATAAATGTCACAAACACAACTTAGAAATAACAATGAAAAAACAGGATAAATAAATCTAGCTCTATCCTTATAAGTTATCAGACCAGAAATGGATAAAATTTTGCACTGATACATAAGAAAACAGAGCTACTAGAAAACATGCAGAGGTACAGAAAGCTCGTTAATTCTTTTCCCTTCAGGCAAAGGCTCGTTAGAACCTACCCAGCCTCAGTGGTATTCTTAGCTTGTAATCCCTGACCTAGATGAGGCTAACAGAAGGATATGTTCGGATCGACCTGGCTCAGGGAAACAGAACTGATGGTATGATTAGTAGTTTGCTGTACGCCCTTAGGACTAAAGGCGAGGCTGGCTTCTAACAGGGATAGAAGCCACTCACCTCTACAGGCTATTTTTAATGAAGGCAAAAAATTTCTAAGAAACTCACATGGCTTCTTTTATAATTAGAACACTTCAGTCTCTAAAGATTGTCTGACACCTTTTGAGAGTGTGAAACATTTTTCACTTTTATGTATACTCTTTAGAAATGGCTTCGATCACATGGAACTATATGAATAAATGCATATTATTACAGCAAAAATTAGAAGTGATAAAGCTGCCTGCAAAAGTTTTAAAAGAGTGCTACGCTGTGACTTATCAAAGATATAACATACCAATTTTTACTCTTCCTCGCTCAGGACCTTCACCCATAACTAAAATATTAGCAGGTTTCTGTGGAAACAAAATAGTGTTTTTTTTCAGTAGACAGTAGTGGTTTCTTTTAAATAGACAATACGCCAATATAACATAAATCCACCTTTAAAAAACCACATTTACTCAAAAATTAAAATCAAACACAGGAAGTCACCAAAGAAGCTGTGTGTGTGTGTGTGTGTGTGTGTGTGTGTATGCCAAGTAATATGCAACTTCATGAAGGCCAAATACGGTAGTGCTTTCTCCAGGCAGAGCAAGGGCTTTTCTTGGCGCTGTTATCAGTCTGCTTCACTACTGTGGAACATCTGGCAGAAAGTTACAATGCTCTGCTTCCTTCTAACTCTTTCAATTATATAAAACGCCCTGCAACTTTAAGGGGAAATGCATCTTCAAATATAATATAATACTGTATTATTAAAATAGCAAGTTAATTACAGGGAAGGGGCCACCTGATAGCTTTCTTTTTGCGGGGAGGCGGGGGAACCACATAGTATGTATCTATGGTTCAAACAAAATTATAGAGAAATCAATATAAGAGCCTTTTCTAAATGAGTTAGCAGAGTAGTAGAAATTTTCCATGACCTGAACAGTTCTCATTTTTAAATAAAAAAGGAAACTAACATATTAAAATGAGATTTTACAAAAGTAATACTTCAAACAGTTTTTAAATGTCTAAAAATAGCAAGATTAACTGTCATCTAAAACCCATTATGGTGGTCTGTCTACCACACTAACATGCAATGTTAAGGGCTGCCCCGCTTGAGGAAAAAGGGAGAAGGGACGAAGGCAAAGGAGGGAAGGCGGTGGCCACAACCTCTCTCAGCCACCAGCCTACTGTCGCCTGACCTGACTGCAGTTCTATCAGTCTGCCAAATAAGAGTGAAACCCGAGCTAAATCCCTTTCAAACACGGATCAAAGCAATCTTGAAGATCAAATCAAAGTTCTTAATGAAGGCTGTGTACAGTGGGAACCAGGTCACAGGCTCCTCTGACCATATTTAACAACAGCCTCTATGCTATTACTGACAAAATGTGACTTCCAGGACATTACTCTACCAACTATCAAAGATCAAAATTATTTCTTTATCCTCAGTGAAAAGACACTGCTGAAAAGGCAGTGCACACATTTTAAAGGTTGAAAATTCTGCAGCTTTTCAGGTGAGGAAATGCGGCACCAGAGAGAGTGACTAGCCTGCTCTGAGTGCGGCGGATGAGCTGGGGCAGCAGCAAGGATCCAGCCTGTCCCTGAGCAGAGCCGCCCCCTTCCCTTCCCAACATGCCCTGCTGAGAGTGATTTATATGGCCAGCTTTAAACGGATGTGTATCACCATAGTCATGATCATTATGTTCTGCGCAAGAAAACGTTTCCAGAACCTCTCTCATCACACCCATTCCTGCCCCGAGACAGCAGAGCAAGCAGAAGGAAATGCAGGGCCGATAACACTCCCCATGAGCCACGTGGAGCTGCCAACCACAAACAGCACTGCCCATCGCTGACACCAGACGAGGCTCTGCTCCAGAGCAAACCAGGGCTCAGGGACGCTTGTGGAATATGACGGCAGGGGTGGGTGGGCCCAAAGGCAGCCTGTCCACCTGACTGGGGGTGGGGCTTAGGACAGGACCTGACGTCTGGGCTAGAACTCTCTCCTCATGGGCCATCGGGGCAGGAGCCCCGAGACATCTATTGAACACCATTTTGATTCTCCTCTCACCAACTCTGCATTCTCTACCATCACCAGGGCTCACTTCCTAAGAGACAAGGCTGATCACGTCACCCCCCTGCTTAAAATCTTCCAGAGTAACAGGGGAAAATTATTAGGAAAACAGTGGAACAGAAAATGATAGACACACTGATTACAATGGGTTTAAAAAAAAAAAGCGCCACGAGTAAGGACTAAAAGAACAAAAAAGGTTAGTGACAGATAAGGATGAACTTTTTCACAAGTTTCTTTGAACCCTTTTCTTGTGCTTTATTATTACTTAAACGCTTCACCTTTCACGGCCCCTCCCCACCTGTGCTGTGAATAGGGAGAAGTCTTCAAGGTGGGACGCCAGGCGCCTGCAAGCTCAGCTCCAGGACTCCCCACCCTACCCCAGGGCACGGCCCTGCCACAAGTGTGCTACAAGACTCTCCTGCTCTGTGCCTAGTCAGACCTTTTTCACAACTATGTCAGTGCTGGCCCTGTATTTCTGTCACAACAACTTTCCTTTCCTCTGTGTTACCTGGCAACGTCTGGTTCTCCACTTGCCTTTTAAAGATATAATATGTGAATACACCCTGGTTATAAACAGGCCACATACAGTTAAAAGAGTCTAAAGAGTCAGAGACTCTTCCACCACCCGTCACTCCTCCTCCGCATCCTGAACAGCACTCCCTCCTCCAGAGTTACCAGCTGACTGGCTCAGAGTTTAAAGCGTCTGCCTCCCATGCAGGAGACCGGGGTTCGATCCCTGGGTTAGGAAGATCCCCTGGAGAAGGAAATGGTAACCCACTCCAGTATTCTTGCCTGGAGAATCCCATGGACGGGGAAGCCTGGCAGGCTACAGTCCACAGGGTTGCAAAGAGTCGGACACGACTGAGCGACTTCACTTTCACTTTATCTGGCTTGCTGTGATGGATTCTGCTAGCACTTAAGTGCTCCTAAAAGATTACTTCTGTTTCTGACAAAAGCATAAGCACAAAGGGGCATCTCTTTCTTCCTTCTATTCTAGATAGAGTGGAAAAACTCCCTCTTTTGATTTCTTACTCATTCAGCAGCTGGGTTCAGATCTGAGAAGCCCTGGGGTGGATGATACTGGTTAGCCTGCTACTAGGCAAAGGGAGGAAAAAAAAACCCTCTCTTGGTCTTCATTTTATTATACACTCAATGGACTGGACATATCCAAGCAGCTTGGTTCTGAGCCTTGTTTCCGAACAGTTTCTCCATCAAAGTCTTGCCTGGTATTAGGGTTTGGGGCCGAAGCTCCAGCTAATAATCAGAACTTTTTCTGCTAGGCAACTCACTGCCTACTGCACAATTTGAAGTACATCTCAGGGCTGAGGCACTAAGCAGACTTAAATTAGTGGATTTAATTTCAGCTTTGGCATGCTATATAGTCAGAAACAAAAGAGAACGGTGTTCAGTGCTGTTTTAGTAACACTATTTATAAGCAGTGAGTCGCTCCCCATGGGATCTCCCATGGTGCCATTCCACAGGCCCCAGAGAGTGACAGTTTGATTTAGGAGACAAATTCCACACAACATTTCTTTTGAGAATGTAACCTAATGGAAAGTTCAAGAGAAAATGGCAGAAAAACCACAGAGATCATGAATACTCTTATATTTGTTTAATCAGTATTAAGGAAGACTTCAAAAGACTTGATTTTTGTTTTAGTACTTAATGCCACATGGAGACAATACTATATCCTCCAAAAGGCTAATTCTTTCATCTTTGTTTATCAGTGGGAGAACCTGATAGCTCTAGGGCCAAAGCATCCAAGTCACTGATGATCAAACAAAACAACAATCATGACTTTAGTAAACTGCAATCAAACATAATCATTTTAAAGGAACATACAGAACTTTGCTGGTGACATTTTGATGAGGCACATCCCCTCATGAAACTATCTGCTGCTACATACAGCAAAGGTCCAATGTGACTTACAAGTATTATAGCATCATGACAACATCTTCAAGAATAGTTATCTTACTCATAGAAGTGACTATAGGACATCTTTATTGCCTGCTGAACAATGAAACAGATGGATGAAATACTTTTCGAAGCCTACTTATCTGATTATTTGAAACTATGCCTTGAAACAAGCCTTTCTCTTGTTTTCTTTCTCCCAGAAGAAAAACTAGTTTAGTATTAGGCTGGTATGGAAAAACTTAAATGAACTTTTTGGCCAACAGGAAATTAAAGAGGTGCCCCTGTTTTACAGTCTCACGGCTTTTCTTCTTGTTTTATGTTGTGCTCCAAAAAAGTCTCCACTGCCATTTCCTAAAAAAAAAGATGTCTGTGTTACAGAAATAACCATTCCTGGTGAGACTTTCTGCTCTCCAGACTCTGTCACACTGGGAAACATCAAACTGATGACTCTGGCAAACTGCAGAGATGGTAAACTGGTTTCATTTAAGGGCCCAACTGTGGAAGAAAACTAAGGGCTGCTGGGAACTGCATCTTGAGAAAGACAGGACCTGGGCTAGTCAGGAAACTGCCATTATCAATTAGAGGTATCTCACTCAGGTACAGAACTGCACAACGTTGTCATCTCTATCAAGCTAACTGCAAAAACTTTTTATTCTAGGGATGAAGCCAGGGCCTTCATGTGTTCACTGACTTTATCAAGGCAGAATGGAAGACTCTGAGTCAGTAAGAAAAGCTGATTTTTAATGGATCTATGAAGAGGAGACAGCGATATACAAGTAACCACTGTCAAGTGCTGCTCTCCAAGATCTGTTTGGAACTAAACTTACACACTGTAAACAATACAGCCTGGTGGCACACTTTCTGGACACTTGATAACTCTCAGTTTGGTTGTTAATCATTGTGTGCCATAATACACACCGATCTGTATTTCAAATTACACTTTTCAATTGATGATGTCTAATTGTTAAGAAAACATTTCTGCTTTTACTTCTAGTTTTGTGTTCTGAGAGATTAATGCAGAATCTGTATCTTTATGAATACTTATTATGTATATCCTTATCTTATACTAGATACTGAATTTTTCTAGACATACATTTTAATTGAATGTTTATTTATATGTATTTTTTATTTCTAGGCTGTGCTGTGCACATTGAGGGATCTTAGTTCCCCAACCAGATGTTGAATCTGGGCCCTAGGCAGTGGAAGTGCAGAATTCTTATTCCTAGGTAATGCATATTTTAAAATATATTTTTTTACATGTCCCTAAATGCCAAGCAATTCTACTGTATCACACTGCTCATTCTATAGTTTTTGCTTTTTCTTTATTTAAACAAATTTGTCACAATCTGATTTAAAGTATATCAAAGTACATAATTCCTAATTAGGAATTCCTAATTCCTTCTATACAACTGCCAAATTGAACAAACTATAAGCTTTCTGGTGTATATTTCATTATTTCTATCATTCTGCTGTTATGAAATGTGTTTCAATCTTTTGAAATAAAACATACTTTTTTTGCCACACCCATGGCATGTGGGATCTTAGTTCCCTGATCAGGGATCAAACCTGCATCCCCTGTGCTGGAAGGCAGGGTCTTAATCTCTGGACCACCAGGGAAGTCCCTTGAAATAAAATATTTTATCTGACACTCTAATTTTTTTCTATATTTGAACAGACAGAGACTCTGTTCAAAAGTTGAGAACTTTTTTTCTTCCCCTAAACATTTGAGGAATATAACAGACTTCTGAAGATAAAGAAGTATGATTAAATGCTTAAGAATAGGCTTAAAAAAAAAAAAAAAAGATCCCATCAACTATTAGTTCCATGACCTTCACCTCCATTTTCTCACTTAAAAAATCTGGATAAAAATGACAAGTTAGTGTTGCAAAGATAAATTTTGCTAATGTACATAAAAGACAATATAATGTTTCATATATTAAAAGTCCAAAATATAATGATAGCTAACACTATAATCTGTTAACAGTGACTCACAACTGAAACTCCTGGGGGCAGGGTATCCATGTATGATTGGATAATACCACCAAGATGATTTTTCTATATCACCCTAAGAGATGCCCCTAATTTGTTTTTATCTAGATGTCAGTCATATATGCCTTTTACAGATCAAAAAAACTTTTTATTATTAGTAATAGCCTCTTAAGAATTAAAGCAATAAAAACACAGATTCCTATAGGAGATTAAAATACAGACAAGTATAACGAAAGTAATATTTACCTGAAACTTCACCTCACAGAGTTAGGTCCTTACAAACATTTTGGTGGACATAATTCCATATTTCTCTAAATCTACATTATTACAGTATATAAATATCTTAGAAAAGCCCTTTTGATTCCTGTATTCACCTAACAGTGAACAAATAATAAATAAATGCACTGTATTGATCCTACTTTATTTAGCCTCTCCTACCATAGCTCCTTAGGTTATTTTTAGGCCAGAAGAGCTCTAGGACACTGTCAGGTAATAGTGAAGTCAGAAGGATAACAGCTGCTGACTTGCTTACACACTTAGATGTTTCCTTCCTTCCTTATTTTTATAAAGAACTTCAATCAGAAATGAATATTAAATTTTGTCAAACATTGAATTTTGCAAAATTTTTACATTTACAACTACTGAGATAACCACAGCATTATTCTCCTAGCATTATTAATATGAATTCTGTCAACAGGTTTCCAAATACTGAATCATCTTCACATTCTTGAAGTGAACTTCATTTACTTGGAGTATAGTAATCTTTTAATGTTCCTCTGGATCCTATTTGCTAATATTTTATCTAAGATATAAGCAAAAATGTTTATATGTGACACTGACCGGCTGTATTTATTAGGTTTGTGTTTAGGATAGATTCTGAGTTACCTGTCTCACAGGTTAGAAGGCTGTTGAGGAATTGCAGGAAGGGGAATGACATGGTGTGCTTTGCTTTCTAGAGGTCATTCTGATTGCTACGTAGATACTGGACCACAGAAACGTAAGACTGCAAGGAGGGACGATCACGTGCTTGTTTTTTCAGTAATCCAAGTACCCTGGATTAGAATAGCAGCGATAGAAACGATAAAAAGCAAAGTCAAGAGGCAGGAAATGGAGTGCAAAAAACTCAACTGTGTGCACTGGGAGGTCAGGCTACTGTAGGATCAATGAACAGGAATGAGTGAAATGAATGAGCAGACCTGAAGTTCACTGGGGAAGTCCAAACCCACATCCTGAAAGCAAGGGGGTCTGAAATCTTCCTGTCAGTTTGCACCTGTCCACTGAGCAGACCCAGGGAGACTGCACTAGGGGGACTGCATCATCCCTGCTCATCTGCCCTTCCCTCCCTGGCTAACCTCCCCACAGTGTCTTCTCCCTGAAAACAAGCACTACAGTTGACTCTTCTTTGAGAAAAGATGCCGGTCAGATGACTGGGACCAACGGCCAGTTGTGCTACTTCAAATCAGAGTTACAGGAGAGTCTTACTGTACTTCAATCTGAAATGTGTTCTAAAGGCAGCACTGGTAAGAATCCAGCTATTCAATCAATAAATATTTATCATGCAACTAATATGTGCTATCCTGGGTGCTAAAGATATACCAGTAAGTAAAATGGATAAAGTTCGCACACCTAAGGTACTTATTCATAGTCCTAGGGCCACCTAATGAGGGACTGGAACTAAAATGCACTGACTGAACATTTATTATGTGCCAGACAACCTAATATTTCACCCTCTATCAAAGAGACAAAAATATGGGTCTGGCTCCATTTTAGGTTAAAAAAAAAAAGAGAGAGAAAAGATATATATGACTTAAAACTCAGATGATAATCTATTTCTAGCCAATTTTAAGGATTACTCAAAAATATCATCTTCACTCTTTTTTTTTAAAGCTCAATTAAATTATTTAGAATATCTGTCTTGTCTGGTGAGAAATGGGACTTAAAAAAGATATTAGCATCTTGCTGATCAAGGGTCTGAAAAAAATTCATTGAGCATCTGAAAGTAGATGAGAAGCCACATGCAAACTAAGTAACATAGTGTTTTTATAATCTGCCCACATAAGCAGGTACAATGTCTGGAGCTGCACTATTTAGTAAAACAAAGTGGGTCACTTTTTCATTATTTACAAACAATAGAACACGGTTCATTGTGTGTACTCAATATCTAAATTACACAAATGTGGCATATATTAAGAAACTAAAGGGACTGTTTACAATCATACACTTCCAAGAAAGAAAATTGTCCAACTGTCATCTAAGTCAATATACTACAGAATAAACACAGTATTCGTTATGTTAACCAAACCTCATTTTAGTTTGCCTTAACTCATTCTTATCAATAAAACCTATGTTTCATCTTCAAGCCTAAATTTTATGGTATAATTTTTTATGTTTTCCTAGTTATACCATTAGACAAATAAGAAAATTGGAGTAAATCCTTGGAGATTCCATTTATTCCCAGTAAATGAAGCAAATCTCAAGTAATAAGCACTGATTGATCCTGACAATCACAAAGCATTTTTCTTCAAAAAAGCTCTGTTTTAAAGAAACATGCTTAATATATTCCCAACAGTCATTTCTAGGAAGCTAAGCACAGAGAGGGAGCAACAACAGCAGTCAGAACAGAGGCCTTGAACACAGTCGCCTTTCTTCCCAGCTGGCCAATCAATTTGTTTCTTTGCTTCTTTCAGCATTTGGACAGTGTCAAGGTCCTTTCTGCTTCCCCTGTCCACTAAAGAATGTACTGCCCCCTCCTTTTAGGCAGACAAAAAAGTGTATGCATGGCTTTTTTTCCCTTAATAGCAACCATCCTCTACTGACATAAAACAAATACACTAAACAACACTGAATATTATGTGTGAACTTTAATAAAAGACTAAATAAGGTATTTTCGTTTCCTTCTCTATAACATGTTAACTGCAAACTATTAGAAAATTCAGGACGGTATTAAAGGAGGAAAGTGAAACTTGCCTGAAATTCTCCCACCTATAAATAAACCCTACTTAGAAAAACATATTCCCTACAGGGCTACTGCTATTCAACATGATTTTATTATCAATGTCAATACATTTGCATAAAATATTAAAGTACTTATAATTAAAACGAAGTATTTTCTACAGACCTGATTTTCTCTTTTCCTAAATATATCAAGTACCTTTTAGGCAAGAGTCTAAGACCAGTGGCTTTCAAACCTTCTTGAACACAACCCACAGGAAGAAAATCACTCATTACGGCCATAGTTAAACACACACACACACACATACACACATACAACTGAAACAAAAGTTTCATGAAGCAACAACCTGCCTCAAGACATATGATGTACTCTGATATTTGCTCTATTCTACTCTATTTCATTAGAAAAATTTAAAAAAGGCTGGTTGTGTTGTGTGATTTCCCACTCACACCTTACAACCTGCAATTTAAAAATCACTAACCTAGAGGGGAAAATTCCTAAATTCAGTGATCCAGCTTTGAAAATAATTAGCTAAGTAACCAGAATCAGGTCATTTAATCTCTTTTCTTCTGAGTTTTCCAACTCCTTGTACAGAGCTCAGCAGTCAGTAAGAAAATGAATCTAAAAATCCCAAGCAAACCAACTAATTATATTACTGTTTGCAAACTTTAGTATTAGTAAGCAAATCTAATAAACCAGGTGATCTTTTACTCAAATAAGTAAGAATCAGATAAAAAACACCCCAATAATTCATCATGTTATAATCAGTAATTAGGTTCCTTCATAAAGTAGGCCCTATGATACTGAGTCTGAGTCAATGGCTCACTCTGAGATTTTGATCGTACTGAACAGTTGCTAGGAAACCTACTCATCCTTCACCAAGCACAGTTAAACTCTCCCCCCACCACCAACTGATTCCAAGTTATCCAATATAATCAAAATAAACTGCAAGGCAGCAGCACTATCCGATTTTTTTTTTAATAAGCCAGATTAAATAGCTTTGAAAGAGCTCGAGCACTTCATAAACATGTTTATGTAATGGCCCACTGGGCTATTTCACCTCACATACTACACATGACAAGACATCCCTCTGGGATACTTCCAAAGGAAATCTCTGCAGACATTTATTTTCTAGGCAATTTTACTATGGAAAAAACCTGCAAAAAACAAAGAACCTATTTTGCAGTGAATGCTCTGTGACTGAGCTATACCCACCCCCCTCCCTGCCAAAAGAAAATATTCTGAATTGTTTTAGGGCAGGAATGACCAACTTCAGATAGCTATAATACTACAAAACACTTCAAATTTCATATACAGCCTTGTAATTCAGCTTAAAGGAAAAAAATTACAAAAGTTATAGTATATCTTACATTATCCATTTGGTGCAAGAGGATGAAAATATAGCCTATGTGCCTGGGAGCTCCAAGTTAATTACCACTATGATAAAATCATTAAAGTAGTAATTAAATGAAATTTGGGGGGATACTAGATATTTTTTAAAATGGAACACATTAATGACCATATGAGGACTGATATACACTTAATGAAAGTTAATGGCAAACAGGTAAGTCATAACAACTACTTCTCTACTCTCTATTGAATTCCTTAGGAAACAAATCAAAAGCACAATCTTTAATACTTACTTAAATGCAAGTAAATCATTTGATTTGACTGTAAATCATTTCTGTTAAGTCTGATATAGCTGAATGAATATTTTCAACAAAAAGGACAAAGTTCAGCCAACAATGAATTCACTAGAAAATTTTAAAAGAACAACTATCAGCTAGAAATTAAAATACTGACATTGTGACTAGAAATGACCTGGTCTGCTAAATGTAGGATTAAAGTGAAACATTGACGATCCAAGTTCAGAATAGTTGGAACATACAGAAGAGAGGCATGCCCACCCCCACCCCATTAACGATTAAAGAATAATTCACACAGAAGGGACTTCCAGAAGTTCTGGAAAGAAAAAAGTGAGGGATGTAAATCAACAATGATGAAAACGTTCCACCCTTAAGATTAAAGGAGAAAAATTGGAAAAAATAAATGACATAAAGTGAACATCAGAACAAACAGACAAAGGGCCAAGAAATAGGTCTCCCTGGGAGGAACAAAAATCTGGGGGAGAGGAAGGGAGCAATGGATGAGATCAACAGATCACTGTCATTAGCTGAATGGTCTCTGAACCAACTGATAAGAGCTGCGTTCTTTTCAGTCGAAAGAAGGCTGCTGAAAGGACTTAAAATGTGGTATGAATAGAAAAGAATTTTTTCTGCACTGTTTCACTGCACTAAATCATAGCAGAGATAAGAGGGAGTGAAGGGAAGAAGTACAGCAGAGTCTGTGTGGTGCGTCCCTAGATACGGAGAAGTGTCAGGTAACATCGGAGATAAGCTATGGGGAATAACCTTGGAGACCACTTTGCTTCTGTTACAGATGGGCTAGTTCGTTCATTCACCCCATGTAAGCAATACTGTATACATTCTGTGTATTCCACAGGCACTGGGAAGTCTACAAAGATACAAGAAGTCTCAGTCTTTGCCCTCAGGAACTTACCATCAGACAGAGGAGTACAATTAGCCAACTAGTAAGCACCCCAGGGGTAGTTCAAAATAATGCTACAGGGTTTAGAAGTAAACATTCTCACTCTCAGCTAGTGTGACAGGGGTGGTGGGTGCTAGAGGCTTTTCTGATGAGGTAGAAGGAGCAGAGCTTTAAAGGATGAATAGAATTTCAAATGCTGGAGATGAAGGGAGGAAGGCATTTAGACAGGCAGGACAACCTCTGGGTTGACTGGAAAATAAATATAAAGAATAAGATAAAAGAAAAACATGAGACTGGAGCCAGACCATAGTGGTGTTTTTAATCTTCAATTTGGCAGCATGCATACTAGTGAGAAGTGTTTTTCAAATTCTTAATCTATCACAGAATTTTTCCTAGGAAGAGAAAAATTACTGAATTTGACATTTCACAATTGCACAAGAAAACAATGACAAAATTTAGAAAGTTTTATTAAAAAAATAATCATTTCCACTGATAGAGCCTAGACAGTGAACTGGCTGGACATCCTCAAATAGGTCACAATGGAGTCACTGGTAGTCACACCCTTGCCCATGTGCTCTACCTCAATCTCGGAGGACTACATCTCAAAGAGGAGTTCAGTCACCATTGCTGGATCAAGCCTGGCTTCTACACAAAAAGGATCGAATATGACTTTGGTGCTTCAAGCTTTTCACTAGACTGGGCTCAGGAAAAAACCACCAACCAATCAGGCTAATGGACTTCAAACTTGTCCTTATTTTGAGTTACTAAAATATATCTTTACTTGAAGCTTTCCTAATATTTCACACTTAGTTTCTCTTTACAGTACATATGGCAAAAAAAAAAAAAAAAAAAAAGTCACACCCTTGCCCATGTGCTCTACCTCAATCTCGGAGGACTACATCTCAAAGAGGAGTTCAGTCACCATTGCTGGATCAAGCCTGGCTTCTACACAAAAAGGATCGAATATGACTTTGGTGCTTCAAGCTTTTCACTAGACTGGGCTCAGGAAAAAACCACCAACCAATCAGGCTAATGGACTTCAAACTTGTCCTTATTTTGAGTTACTAAAATATATCTTTACTTGAAGCTTTCCTAATATTTCACACTTAGTTTCTCTTTACAGTACATATTGGAAAAAAAAAAAAAAAAAAAAAAAACCTTAATATTCCTTACCTCAACAAAACCCTCCTATTTTATGTAAGCAGATAATTGGGGGGCTGGGGCGGGGGAGAATATGGACAACACGACCCTGAAATACCTTTTCCCATGTTGCATGTGTCTCAGTTGACCCGTTTAAATAGGATGGCTATTTTGGGTGTCACCTTGGCAGGACCATAGTGCCTATACATCTGGTCAAAGAGTATTCTGGATGTTTCTATCAAGGTGTTTTTGAGTGAGATTAATTTGTGGACTCTGAGTTAAGTGGGATCACCCTCCATAACGTGGGTGGGCCTCACTCCAAAACAAGAAGAAATTCTGCCAGTGGACTGACTCTGGACTCAACTGCAACTCTTGCCTTGGGTCTGCCAAACCTGCCAGCCTGACCTGCAGCTTCTAAACTGACCCTGCCTCCACAACTGCCAGAGGGAAGTGCTTAGGAGAAACCTTACTCTCTCCACACAGACCCAACTCTCTCTACACAGACTCATTCATTCTCTCTGGAGAACAATGATTAATACAGGCAGTAATGCCAGAACCAGGACTATAGACTGCTAGTCAAACAACTTTCATTTCCAAGGAGAGGAGAATACAAGAAGAGAGGGGAAGGACGTAGTTCCAAAGAAAGAGTAAAGTTACCTTACACACACCACTGTTTTTATTTCTCTCTCCAGTTTACTTTGAATTCATAAATTATCTCATAAATACTGCATAGTTTTCCTTTCCAGCCCATTTCTTAGAACATCTGCACATGTGTACTTATTACTACATTCAGCCCACAAGAGTTCCAGAATTATCAAGTCTCTATTTCTTGTGGAGGATGACAGACCTCAGTTACTGATTTGCTACTACATAATAGAACTGGACATGGAACAATAGACTGGTTCCAAACAGGAAAAGGAGTACGTCAAGGCTGTATATTGTCACTACGTTTATTTAACTTACATGCAGAGTATATCATGAGAAACGCTGGGCTGGAAGAAGCACAAGCTGAAATCAAGATTGCCGGGGGAAATATCAATAATCTCAGATATGCAGATGACACCATCCTTATGGCAGAAAGTGAAGAGGAACTAAAAAGCCTCTTGATGAAAGTGAAAGAGGAGAGTGAAAAAGCTGCCTTAAAGCTCAACATTCAGAAAACAAAGATCATGGCATCTGGTCCCATCACTTCATGGGAAACAGATGGGGAAACAGTGAAAACAGTGTCAGACTTTATCTTTTTGGGCTCCAAAATCACTGCAGATGGTGACTGCAACCATGAAATTAAAAGACACTTACTCCTTGGAAGAAAAGCTATGACCAACCTAGATAGCATATTTAAAAGCAGAGACATTACTTTGCCAACAAAGGTCTGTTTAGTCAAAGCTATGGTTTTTCCAGTGGCCATGTATGGATGTGAGAATTGGACTGTGAAGAAAGCTGAGCACCAAAGAATTGATGCTTTTGAACTGTGGTGTTGGAGAAGACTCTTGAGAGTCCCTAGGACTGCAAGGAGATCCAACCAGTCCATTCTAAAGGAGATCAGCCCTGAGAGTTCTTTGGAAGGAATGATGCTAGAGCTGAAACTCCAGTACTTTGGCCACCCACTTCATGCAAAGAATTGACTCATTGGAAAAGAAGCTCATGCTGAGAGGGATTGGGGGCAGGAGGAAAAGGGGACGACAGAGGATGAGATGGCTGGATGGTATCACTGACTCGATGGACGTGCTGCTGCTGCTGCTAAGTTGCTTCAGTCGTGTCTAACTCTGTTCGACCCCATAGACGGCAGCCCACCAGGCTCCCCCATCCCTGGGTAAGTAACTCTGGGAGATGGTGATGGACAGGGAGGCCTGGCGTGCTGCGATTCATGGGGTCGCAAAGAGTTGGACATGACTGAGCGACTGAACTGAACCGAATGATCAGTAGTGACAAAATTAACTTTTATTTATTAAATGGTAAAGTTAACTATACATATCAACCAAAGAACTCCATAACTCTATCAACTCAAATCAGTATTTCTATTAACAATAAAGCCAATTTTATTAAGCAAAACTTCACTAACACTCTGGACTATTTTCAAATGGTGTTTTTAGGAGGTCTATGTTAATTTTCTACCTTGATATGAAGCTTCATGTGGCAAGTCAGCACCTTAATCAACTGATCCAATTCTTAACATTAGAAATCTATGCAGATCAGCTAAGGTTGGTATCACCTCATTTCGTCTAAACCTGACTGAAAAGGAGCAAAGAACATAATTAACTAGTAATTATACTGCAAATAATAATAACTCCTTGAGGAAAGATTTTTTTAAAAAGGTCATGTCATATAGCTTCTAAAGAATATTCTTCAGAGTAAATACTTTTAATACTACATATATGAATATCTTATTTAGCTGTAGTTGAAAAATTATATACTATCAAGCTCCAAAATTTGATTTTCAGGTGGCAGGAAGGTAGGCACAATTTTAATAAAAACTATGATTATGAATCTTTCCTTCAAGAACTGAAGAATAATTCAAGAGGCAGGGACCTGAACCAGTAAGATCCAGCCTAGGGGAGGAGGTTATCACTTCAATGAGAGAATGGTTCAGGGGACCTGCGATGCACAGAAGGGTCAGGCATTTGAAAAGAGCACTAAGAAGCCAAGCATAGACATTACAGGAAACCATGCTTCAGAAGGGAAAGTCAAAGGAGGCAGCAGCAGACAAATAATTGATTACAGTTTAGAAAAGACTGTGGATGAACACACTTCTAAACAGATGGCAGTGGCCTAGCAAGAGGGGTACGGCACCAGGAGGGATTTGCTTCAGTGAACAGGAATATTTTACCCCGATACTGTTCAAATTGCCAGTATCTGGTAATAATAAAGTGTCATTACTTTTAGTTTGTTTCATTATTATTTTTAAATCAGGTGCGGACAGTGCGTTCCTTTGTCACCTGCACCTGGGTACACTGCTCCACACCCCATCTCCCAGGGCACCACCAACACAGACTTCTGAAATGACCTGATTGACAGTGTCTCTATGCCAACGACAACTGTTCAGGCTGTGTCAACAGAAAGAACTCTCCCAAAAGAAATCAGACTTCAAAACTACTTTCATTATTTCATAGTGTAGTTAATACTAATGTAAGCAGTTCATGTATATTATGGGGCTTCCCTGGTGGCTCAGATGGTAAAAACCTGCCAATGCAGGAGACCCAGGTTTGATCCCTGGATTGTGAAGATACCCTGGAGAAGGGAATGGCAACCCACTCCAGTGTTCTTGCCTGGAGAATCCCATGAACAGAGAAGGTACTTTATACATTAGATTCTTGCATGGAGAATTCCATGGACAGAGGAGGTATATTATATAATTAATACATAATATAAAAATTAAATACTGGAAAAAAAATTAAATACTGGTTTAAAAATCAGTTTGTGTTCATCTAATGAACATACATATTTTAGTGATGAGAAAATATTTAAATTAAAAATACAACATTATCTTAGCATAATTAACTCTACGGGAGAAAAATGCCCTTTAACCAGATTCTATTCTTTTAAAATCATGAAAAAATGCCAGGAGCTCAAAAGTAGTAACGTTTTCCCCTAAGCTGACTCTTCTAAAAGCTGAAATTTATTTTCATTTTCATAAAGAGACAAAGGATTTTTCATATTTATGTTCTGTAAATTCACTGCTTGTAAATATCCTAATTCTATTAAAAATAAAGTTTGCATAAGAGAAAAAGTTATTTCAGCCAAACTTCTGATGTGTTACTGGTCCTACTGTAAATGCTTTTTCTAGGCTTGAGAACTGGAGATAAAATAACTGCCACCAAATGTATTTCAAGGAGATTTACTGAAGACAGATGAAAGAACCAGAACTAAAACACCTGACTGAAGGCAGAGATGAATGCATTAAACACAGAGCACCCGGCAAAGAGCACGCACGTGAGGGCAGAGCAGCTCCACGTATCAGGATGGAGACTTCTCCTATGTACACATGTGATCAGAGACCATGCCATAGCTTCCAGCACTGTCTATAACTGCTTGAAATGAAGGCACTGCTACAAACCTCACTAGAGTCACTACATTTACAAAGAAAAGAATAAAAGCACAATGTAATTATGCACTATGAAAGGGGTAAACAGGAATCTGAAATTTAAATTATTTAAATATATAAAGCTTTCATGAACAAGCACAATTTAATCAACAATTTAATGCTATAAATTTTTTAAGGACATACACTATTCTGAGATGTAAAATAAAAATAAAGTCAATTTCTGAAGTCTTAAGAATTTAGTGTACCTTAACATGGCAATGCTTCTTAATAATGTATTCAATCATGATTAATAAAGGCTATTGGCTGAGAGACTTTTACTAATATAGTGGGGTTCAAAAAATAAGTAGTTGAACACTCCTCTTCTAATATTCAATTTCATATGCAGTAGGCTCCAAAGGTTGTATTTTCAAGTTATTCATAAATACACCAACTTCCAGAGTTTGTCTGGCATCTAATAATCAACGCAAAGCAAGCCAACGCTTTATTTACAGACTTAAAAGCTTAGCAAAACCAGTGTGGCCTCTTTCATGTCTTAAGCACCAGCTAACGTATGTCCCAAAGCAGGAGACATCACATAGACGCACAAGGCTGGGCTAGTTTTGAGACTGTAGCATTCCTGCTTCCCCTGTAAGGTCTGCAGGCCTGTACAGCACTAACATCTAGATACACCACCCAACTCTTAAGTCCATCTTTCTAGCTCACACCTAACTACGTTCCAACTTACCAAATCCCTGTGCAACACCCAGTTAGCATGCAGGTAGTGGATCCCATCTAGAATCTGATACAACAGTGACTTCACCATCCCCCGAGGTAACTGAACTGGCTTCTTGTTTGCTTTAGAAGTCTGTGAAACTTGATTATATGCTGAAAGAAAGAAAAATATCACCAGAAGCTTAAAAAAGAAAAGAAGGAAAGACAGTTTGATAAATAATATTTTACTAGGGATTTCCAAAGGTACTGAAAATATCATTTCACTTTCTGCTGGATAGCATAAATAACCTTAAATAACTACAGCTAAAATGTCATTTCCTGAGCATGGGATAGGGCCTCAGAAAATAAATGACAACAAAGAAGCAGAAAGTAATGTGATTTTATTTTTAAAGTATAATTAAAAATTACTTTCAGAGTTACTTGACCTGTTTATCTAGTGAAAATTTTCAAGAAACAAATATCTGTTATTCAGCAGTGAATAAAATGTGTATTAAATGAAAGAGAGAAAAAAAAGAACAGAGTTTTGGCTGGTTGACATAGCATAGGTGTGGTACCTATTTACCACAACTGGGTTATAAAGAAAGCAGATGGAAAAACATTTCAATTAAGTACACAGAAGCACAAAGGAATAATATGTAAATAACCAGTACATATCTCTGGTCATATATAATATTTAGAAATATGAATGCTTCGGACAAGGGGGGAAAAATGACCTTGAAACATCCAGCAAAGCTTTCTAGGTATAATGTTAGTGGACATCTAGGAAACATAATGCCACTTTACAAATAGTAAAATCATTTTACAAATAAATGTACCTCAACAGAAACAAGATCCAATGTTTCAAACTCTCGACAGATGTCTTCATTGTAATGAAAGCACTCAAACTGCAAGAAAATCTAGAAACTGGCTGCAGCCAACTCTGCTGTGCACACCACTGGGCACAGGCCTGAATCTAACACACACAAGAGCAGACTCCTGGCCAGCATCTGACTGCATAGTAGGTGTATGCTTGAGCTTAGTAAAAATAATTAAAACAGGAGTGATTATTTTAATAGTGTAGCTTTTAACAGTATAGCTATTATTTAATAGTATAATGTAATCTTTTCATTTCTCTTTTCTTAAGATATAGAAGTAGAAAATGGGTAAGAAATAACAATGACTAATGAGTGAAGGAGTTTTATTTTCCAAAGAAAAAATATAGAGTAAAGGCCTATATTTGGGAAGGTAAAGGGTATCAGTTAGTGCCTTTAGTAGTATGTAGTATGATTAATGTAGTATGTAGCATGATTAATCAATTTAGTATGATTAATCTATCCTTTAGTAGCAGCATGATATTATTTTAATTTTCTTCTCAGTCATTTTTTTGAAGTACTTAAGAACAGGCAAACAAAACAGAGCTATAGTAAGTCTTAATAATCTAGACTGTTTTGTCACCTATCCAAAGAAATGACAATCAAGTCACATCACCTGAGGAAGAACCAGCAGCTCTCAGAGCTTTAAAAAAAAAAATTAAAATACATTAAAAAAAGAAAATTAAAACCTGCCAGAGTAAGAATGAAAGGAACAAACATGCAGGGGAGGTAAGATAATCAGTTGATGCCATATACATTTCTTTAGGCAGTATTTTCATTAAGGTATTACCAATTACTTTTTTACCAATATTTTATAGCTATAAAAACTACAGTGGAGAAATTTCTTACCTTCATTTTTATTCCTGGGCTATATAACAAATATGCAATACCATAAGATTTCACCAACACCTAAGTAATTTTTTAAAATGACTTTTTATTCTTTTTGCTCTTTGCTGCCTTACCCCAGTTAATTCATTTCAATATTCCAATTAAAATAAGAAAATTAAATGGATAAAGAGTAGTTTTAGTAAACTGAATCATTTGGTTTTTATTAAAATGAGCACTAGAAGCGCTTATTTGGCTTAAATGAGTTGATAAAGCCAGTGGTGACTCTATGCACACATTCTGCTGTGCTGCTAAGTCGCTTCAGTCATGTCCAACTCTGTGCGACCCCACAGATGGCAGCCCACCAAGCTTCTCTGACCCTGGGATTCCCCAGGCAAGAATACTGGAATGGGTTGTCATTTCCTTCTCCATATACACACATTACACGCTGCTTAATTTATTAAAGTATAATTATTATACCTACACATAAAATTACATATACATACCAGTTTTGCTAGAAACCATGTTGAATACAATACTATCTCCTATGCTCAACTATGTCTTATTACATATGCTTATCAACTAGCCTGGAAATTTTCTCATAAATTTGGATTATATAATTTGATTTTATATTACATTTGAATATGATGAGTGTTCAATACTGGCCACTCCAATTTAACGAACTTTTATTAACAGAATCCAAATTTGATTTGATTAGATTTCTTTTACAATAACAGAAGCCAACAAAAACTATCACAAACCTTGGGCAATAGTCTCATAAAAGAGGGAAAATTTCATGTGTCTATTTTGTTGGAAAATAGTTCTTTCCAGGTAACTTATATAAAAATAAATTGAATCAAATCACATTTAGTCATGTAAAATAGCAATCTACAAACAATACGAAAAAACTTAAAAAAAAAAATAAATCTGAAAACATATGAAACCAAAATAAGTTTCAATTTCTGGAGTCTGTTAAAGTTAAAATAATGGAAATTAGGATTCATCTGGAAATTAGCAAAAGAGTTTGAAACTTTCACTGTTTTCAGAAGGTGAATTTCCTTTTACACAGTTTTACTGGGATTTGTGCTAGCATTATTTCAAAATTTTGTACTTCCATTTATGAACTACAGCTGAATGAAAAGATATATTTTGAAGATTCTGAAATTGAGCCAGGATACTGTAATCCCTTGCATATATTTTCTCTTTTTATTTAGTTCAATAAATGCACAGCCATGCTAATTCAGTAAGTATAGACAGGATGCAAAACATAGCAAAATATTTAAAGAACTTATTACATATTAAATAGCAGAAAAATATACTTCACAATAGTGAAGTAGTTGTTAATTAATTAACAACACAATACTGGATATTATTTATTTGCAAAAAAGAGCAGTAAAAGTATTATATTTTACAGATGGGGGAAGCTACCCCTTCAGAGTCATTAAGAGATCTGCCCTATGTCATATGACAAATAGGCCCACTAAATCTCAATCTGAGTGAGTGAATCTAAGTCACTCAATTGGTGCAACTCTTTGAGACCCCAAGGACTATATCTGTCTATCTAGTCCACGGAATTTTCCAGGCCAGAATACTGGAGTGGGTAGCCTTCCCCTTCTTCAGGGGATCTTCCCAACCCAGGGATCAAACTCAGGTCTCCTGCATTGCAGGCAGATTCTTTACCAGCTGAGCCACAAGGGAAGCCCAAATCTCAATCTAGTTCTCCAAATAAATACAACATACTCAGGTCCCTACACAAGGTATTATCACCTTCTCATCTTAGATTCTCTTTGCTGCAGAAAAAGCAATACGCTGCTTTTAAATCTTAAAACAAAACAGTTATTACTCTTTTTTATGTTGTCAAAATCCACAGCTAGGAAACAACATGGAAGAGCTGTTTATACTCTTCAGATGTTCTTTTGTTCTCTGCAGCATGTCAAATTGATAAGAACAACCACATTCTGAGATCCCTTTTATCTTAAAATAATAACTCTAATACTATGATGAGCTCCCCAAATTGTCTCCCATTAGTCCTGTTGATCCCCCACTGAAACCATGGCCCCACATCCACCATTGCGCGCCTTACCCAGAGGTCATGTTCGGCATAGTCAAACAGAAGCCACACTTTCCTGTCTGCGTGAGACAGAAACACCTTTTGAAGAGAGATGACATTTGGGTGCTTAAGTTCTCGAAGTAGCTGCAAAACAAAGGGGAGTCATTAAAAATCTTTGTCATAAAAGTAACATGAAAAACCCCACACTGTTTGTAACTCAAAGGCAACACAAACCTAATGGTACTCAATCCTAAAAACCTAATAAATACCCATACAATTTTGAGATGCCCATACAAATGAATACAAATCTGTGGGCAAAAGAAACGGAAAAGAAAGATATAATTGTGTAAATCTGTCAGTTTTGTTGTTATTTTTCAGTCGGCTTCCTTCTTTAATGTTTTTATTAGGTAGAATACATACAATGTAAAAATTACCATTTTATGCTACTGATGAAACTATCTGCAGGGCAGGAATAGAGACTCAGACACAGAGAAAGATTTATGGACACACTGGGGGCAGGAGAGGGTGGGCAAATTCAAACAGCAGGACTGAAATATATATGTTACCATATGTAAAATAGATAGCTAATGAGAAGCTGCTATACAACACAGGGAATTCAACCTGGTGCTCCCTGATAACCTAGTAGGGTGGGATGGGGTAGGAGTTGGGTTCAAGAGGGAGGGAGCATATGGATACCTATGGTTGATTCATGTTGATGTATGGCAGAAACCAACATAATGGTGTAATAATATAATATATAATAATATAATAATAATAATATAATGTTAAAAGATGTTGTAAACATTTTTTAATAAGTAAATTTTTTAAAAATTACCATTTTAACCATTTTTAAGGGTACAATTCAGTAGCATAAGCACACTCACAATGCTATGTAGCCATCCTCACCATCCATTTTAGAACTGTTTTATCATCCTAAACAGAAATTCTGTACCTGTTAAATGATAACTCCCCACTTTTCTCTCTGTGAGCCCCTGGCAACTTCTATTTTACTCTGTCTCTATGAATTTGCCTATTCTAGGTGCCTCACACAAGTAGAGTCATTCAGTATTTGTCCTTTGGTGTCTGGCTTATTTCACTAAGCATAACTTAGTCTTTAAGGTTTATCCATGGTGTAACATATACCAAAATTTCATTGCTTTTTATGGCTGAGTACGTTCCATTCCATATATACACATTTTGCTTATTGATCCATCAGCTAACAGTCACTGGTTATTTCCACATTTTGGCTACTGTGAATAATGCTGCTATGAACACTGGTGTATGAGTGCTCAAATTCCTCCTTTCAATTCTTTGAGTAAATACCTAGGAGGGGAACGGCGAGATCATATGACTCCTCTATGTTTAACTTTTCCAGGAACCACCAAACTGGTTTTGACAGTAGTTTCACTGATTACATTCCCATCAGCAATGTGTTTAGAGTTCAAATTTCTCCACACCCTCATCAACGTTTATTTACCTTCTAAAATTTTTTTATAATAGCCACGTCCTAATAGGTTGATGTGGTATCTGCTGTGGCTTTGATTTGCACTTCTGAATGACTCATGGTGTTAAGTATCTTTTCATGTGCTTATTGGTGTATCTTCTTTGAAGAAATGTCTATTCAAGTCTTTTTCATAATGTCTATTCATTCAAGCCCACTGCCTATTTTAGAACTGAGTTTTTTTGATGTTGTTATTGAGTTGTATTTTTTTAAATTTAAATTTATTTATTTTAATTGGAGGCTAATTACTTTACAATATTGTATTGGTTTTGCCATACATCAACATGAATCTGCCATGGGTGTACACGTGTTCCCCATCCTGAACCCCCCTCCCACCTCCCTCCCCGTACCATCCCTCTGGGTCATCCCAGTGGACCACCCCCAAGCATCCTGTATCCTGCATCGAACCTGGACTGGCAATTCGTTTCTTATATGATATTATACATGTTTCAATGCCATTCTCCCAAATCATCCCACCCTCTCCCTCTCCCACAGAGTCCAAGACTGTTCTATACATCTGTGTCTCTTTTGCTGTCTTGCATACAGGGTTATAGTCGCCTTCTTTCTAAATTCCATATATATGCGTTAGTATACTGTATTGGTGTTTTTCTTTCTGGCTTACTTCACTCTGTATAATAGGCTACAGTTTCATCCATCTCAATTAGAACTGATTCAAATGTATTCTTTTTAATGGCTGATTAATACTCCATTGTGTATATATACCACAGCTTTCTTATCCATTCATCTGCTGATGGACATCTAGGTNATTTTCCACAGTTTACTGTGATCCACACAGTCAAAGGCTTTGGCATAGTCAATAAAGCAGAAATAGATGTTTTTCTGGAACTCTGTTGCTTTTTCCATGATCCAGCGGATGTTGGCAATTTGATCTCTGGTTCCTCTGCCTTTTCTAAAACCAGCTTGAACATCAGGGAGTTCACGGTTCACGTATTGCTGAAGTCTGGCTTGGAGAATTTTGAGCATTACTTTACTAGCATGTGAGATGAGTGCAATTGTGCGGTAGTTTGAGCATTCTTTGGCATTGCCTTTCTTTGGAATTGGGATGAAAACTGACCTTTTCCAGTCCTGTGGCCACTGCTGAGTTTTCCAGATTTGCTGGCAAATTGAGTGCAGTAGCATCAGTCCCGTAATATTAATAGCTTCCAGACAGTAATTCTGATGGGAAGCAGTAGAAAAGCAAAGGACTTCTCTCCCTTTTCCCAAATTAACTGGTCCCTCTAGAATAAAATAGTTGGACCTTTAATGCAAAGCAGAACCTCTCAACCTCAGCACCATGAACATTTGGGCTGGAGAACTCAGTATAAGGGCTCTGTGCATTATAGGATGTTTAGCAACATCCCTGGATTCTTCCCACTAGATAGGACTGGCACCACCCTGTGAGAACAAATTCCTCCTAGACCATACGAGATGCCTTCACGGTGACAGTTTGGGGCCAGTTGAGAATCATAGATGTCAAAAGCTTTCTTGAACAGATTGTGCCAACACCAGAAGGTAATACTGGTGGAAGATAATCTGGTAATTTTCTATCTTGGCAAAAGCATAGGATGAATGAATGAATATTCAAGAGTTTCTCCCCAGTGAGGGCCAGTCACCATGACAAGAATCTCAGTGTCTGTCGTCTTTAGCATCCTTCTCTATCTCACATCTCATCCCAGTCCATCCCTCTGAACAACCACTCCAGCCTGTAAATGCTTCCTCAGCCTTTTTGTATTGATAATGCTAAAGTGCTGACTTATGGTCCCAGAGTCTAAAATTGACAAACCCAACATTTCTCATGGATCTGCCATAGTCAGCCACCCTGCTGACATGTGCGTTATCTCACATAATCTTCTTAGTCACCCTTAGAGAAGGTTTCTATACCTGTCTCACCAGTGAGGAAATGGGAGCACAAATTCACACAGCTAAGTGGTGAAGTTTGAAATAGTAATCAGGTCTTCCCATGTTAAAAGAATATTTTGATCCTATTCAGATATAACCCATAGAAAGTCATCATTATCTCTGTGAAAATTTAATCAATATCTACTTGAAATGATGGAGCTCCTGGCTTATAAGAGTTGCATTAGGAGAAACATATATGCATGGTCCCAGAGTCGTAGAACAGTGAAGAAAACTACTCTCACACATCATTAGACAGTGACCACTTTGAGGTCATGCGAAGTCGCTTCAGTCATGTTCAACTCTTTGCGACTCTATGGACCGTAACCCACCAGGCTCCTCTGTCCCTTGGATTCTCCAGACAAGAATACTGGAGTGGGTTGCTGTGCCCTCCCCCAGGGGATTTTCCCAACCCAGGGATTAAACTTGGGTCACTTATGTCTCATCTCCTGCATTGGCAGTTATTCAACAAAAATGAGTTGAGGGCTTACTCCTTGCCTGGATCTCTGTATACCAGTCAACACAGACAGGGTCCCTGTTCTTTTGGAACTTAAGTTCTAATCCAGCATAGAACTTAAGTTCTAATGCTGGGTAGATATACAGCATTTAAGAAAACAAATGAATAAATAATTCAGACTGTGACACATGCTGGGAAGGAAATGAGCAGAGAGAGGAGAGGGAAGGTACCTGGGTGAAGGGCAGCTTCTTTACATCGGATGGTCAGGGAAGTGGTCTTTGACCTTGACACCTCTCATAACACACTGTGCTTCCTCAAACATGTCAGTGCTTCTACTTGAGCACCTGGTCCAGTGCAGATGCTCTTAAGCCTTGGTTGTATGAAAAGACATTGATGTTTTTCATTTGTAGCTTCACAGCCTAAAAACCTCTAATAAGTGTATTAGTTCCTTTTTTTTTTTTTTTTTTTTTTTTTTTTAATTTATTTCTCACTATTTTTTTATTTTATAAAACTCTCTT
>SJXQ01011025.1:611159-621520 GCA_006408695.1 Aepyceros melampus | reverse complement strand
TTTTTTTTTTTTTTTTTTTTTGCTGCTGTAACAAATTACCACAAACTTAGTAACTTGAAACAGCACAGATTTCTTATCTTACAGTTCTGAAGGTCAGACATCTTCAGGGTGTCAGCAAGACTGTGTTCCTTCTAGAGGTTCTGGGGGAGAATCTGCTTTCTCGCCTTTTCTATCTTCTAGGGCCACCCCTGCATTCCTTGACTTGTGACCTTGTCCTCTATTGTCAAACTCAGCAGCATCGTATCTTCCAGTGTCTTTATCTGATTCTGACCTTCCTATCTCTCTTGTAATTACATGGCCCTATATATATAGGATGTCTATATCTGGATAATCTCACCAATTTAAGATCCTTGACTTAATTGCATCTATGAAGTCCCTTTTCCCATATAACTTTATACAGTCATACATTCCAGGGATTAGGTCACCTTTGGGGGCCATAATTCAGCCTGCTACAGTAAGCAATAAATGT
Source organism: Aepyceros melampus (assembly GCA_006408695.1). Taxonomy (NCBI): domain Eukaryota; kingdom Metazoa; phylum Chordata; class Mammalia; order Artiodactyla; family Bovidae; genus Aepyceros; species Aepyceros melampus. The sequence continues at coordinate 621,051 of SJXQ01011025.1, read as the reverse complement.
TCATTTTATTTCCTGTGTCAATTTTATTTTACAGATTAAAAACTTGCAATTAAATGAATTGCCAAAAATCACACACTTGGATCCTGGTCACCCCGTTACACTCTTGTTCTTCATATCACTCACCACACTTCACATTTCTTTGATTATTTGTTTTGTTATTACCAAAAGGGCAGGAAGACTCATCACTTTTATTCACCAAGATTCAGTCACTACACATCTCTGCCTGACACAGTGTGCACACCTCTAAAATTTTTTTGGATGAAAGAATGGATATTCTTTTATATGCTTGGGTAAATAGAACTCAGTCTTCTATGAATTATACTAGTCAGCAGCTTCTGATAGGTTAAAAATCCTTAGTTATTTTTAAAGCATCAAAGAAGGCAAGAATATACAGTGGTGAAAAGACAATCTCTTTAACAAGTGGTGCTGGGAAAACTGGTCAACCACTTGTAAAAGAATGAAACTAGATCATTTTCTAACACCATACACAAAAATAAACTCAAAATGGATTAAAGATCTAAACGTAAGACCAGAAACTATAGAACTCCTAGAGGAAAACATAGGCAAAACACTCTCCGACATAAATCACAGCAGGATCCTCTATGACCCACCTCCCAGAATACTGGAAATAAAAGCAAAAATAAACAAATGGGATCTGATTAAAATTAAAAGCTTCTGCACAACAAAGGAAACTATAAGCAAGGTGAAAAGACAACCTTCAGAATGGGAGAAAATAATAGCAAATGAAGCAACTGACAAACAACTAATCTCAAAAATATACAAGCAACTCCTGCAGCTCAATTCCAGAAAAATAAACGACTCAATCAGAAAATGGGCCAAAGAACTAAACAGACATTTCTCCAAAGAAGACATACAGATGGCTAACAAACACATGAAAAGATGCTCAACATCACTCATTATCAGAGAAATGCATATCAAAACCACAATGAGGTACCATTTCACACCAGTCAGAATGGCTGCGATCCAAAAGTCTACAAGCAATAAATACTGGAGAGGGTATGGAGAAAAGGGAACCCTCTTACACTGTTGGTGGGAATGCAAACTAGTACAGCCACTATGGACAACAGTGTGAGTTGTATTTCTTTATATAGTGTAGACATTAATCCTTTAGCAGTATATGATTTACAAATATTTTCTCCAGTTCCGCTAGTTGTCTATGTTTTGACATCACACAACAATACACTTAAATCTGTAGTTTGTAATTCTTTGAAAAATTAACTATAGTTGTCCCTCAATATCAGAGGGGGTCTGATTTCAGGACATCCCAATACCCCACCCCACATGGGTACCCAAATCCCCCAGTGCTCAAGTTCCTTATGTAGAATGGTACAATATCTCATATAACCTATGCATATCCTCCCATACACTTAAAATCATCTTTAGATTACTTAAAATATCAAATACAATGTAAACACTACAAAAATAGTTGCTGGAGCATGGTAAATTCAAATTTTGCTTTTTGGAACTTTCTGGAAATTTCTTCCCCAAATATTTCCTATTTGCAGTTGGTTGAATCCATGGATACAAAGGGACAACTGTAACAGCAACATTAGAAAATACAACAAAACAACATTCATCACCACTGAATACCAGATGAGAATTAAGATCTGTAATTCTGTGAGATACAGTACTTATTTTCCTAGGTATTTACATTACAAGTTGATTAAAATTTTATAAATATTTCATAAAATAATAAAGAGCTTATACAAATAGAAACAACCAAGTAGAACACACTTTCAAGGGCTTATTAACCCTTGTCATCTCCTAGAGGACATTCTTCTATTTAAAACCTTTTATCTCCTTATTTTATCTCCATTTAGCAACCCAAGTGGCCCTAATAATCCATCAGCATTCCCCCTCCACCAAGTAAAAATAAATAAAACAGCAACAATAAGAAAAAACTTCTCATGAAGCATGATATTCTGTCTTTATCAGTTAGAAATGACTTACACCGTGCCCTGCAAATTTGTTCCAAAGACACGACAGATGTGTGAGAAGGTTAAGGCCTTAGAACTTAGGACTTCAATATCTTTTATAAGAATACTGTCACCAAAACAGGTATCAAGTAAATGTAATGTTAATAATGTATCAGGGGCTCTGAAATGAAGTAAATGTAATGTTAATAATGTATCAGGGGCTCTGAAATGAATTCACAAAAGACAGACTATGAGTGGACTATATACGAAGTCATTTAAATGAACAATTATTCTTTGGAAAATGATGATTATTCTATTTTGGAACAAGATTAAACACAAGTTATATATTTCTTTTAGAACAAAACTTCAAACTTATGAAACTCTAGAGAATAAATACAAATTCTCTAAAACTTAAGGCCAATATCTAAAACTATTTGCTAATTAACAAACAAGGCCAAGAATCTGATACAGGAAAGCCGGGACTTTGGGGTCACTAGGTACCAGTCAGCTGGCTGGAAGAGGGGACCTAGCGCTAAGTTCATCTCAGTTCTGGGTCAGAGTTTTCTCCATTACCTCACAACTGGAACACACTTCTCAGCTGGGCAGCTATTTCAAATCCTCTCTGGAAACCAGCAGGGTGGCAATAATAACAAACAAACTCCAAAGCTTTGGCAAAAGCTCTCTCAAATTATTAGAAACCTACATATAAGTAGGTTATTCTTAGGTGTCGCCTGCATCTCACCTCTGAGATGAGGTTGAGTTCTGTACTAAAAAGATAACAGCAGCAACCACTTTACTGAGCTCTTCTCAGGTGCCAAGAGTGGGACTAAGTATGTGACATGCACTATCTCACTCCATCATGAATTACCCTATGAAATATTTATACTGCTCCTGTTTTACAAAGAGGAAATGGTGGTGTAAGGAGATTAAATAATTTGCTCAAGGTCACATTCATAAGTAGTGGTTAGAATCAGGATTTAAATGCTTTCAAAGTTAATTAATTTCTAAAATACAAATCCAACACTCAGTGGTCTAATAACAACACCTCTTAATACCTAGCCCCCAGAGGCAGTAATTCTCCTTCATCCAGAGACACAGATATTTTAAATATATACTAGGCTGTGAACTGGACAGTGGCAGGCACTGTGTTTTAATTATCACAGGACTGCTAGTTTCATGCACACTGCCTGGTACTTGAAAGGTACTCATTAAACACCTGGTGAATATATGAATATATGAATAACTGAATTCATGAATAAACAAAATATATCAGCTAAAGGCATCATCAACACACCCTTTGGCTTCTGAACTGTGGACTAACATCAATGCTTTCATCAAAAAAATCAATTCACTTCTGTTTTTAAGAAAATCCATCTGATTGGTCAAATATTAAGTCTTTGAGGGCAATGATTTTACTAGTGAGTAAGTAGGATTATTATAGTAGTAATAAAAGTGTTACGGACTTAACTGAGTTTGTGTCTGCAAATTCTTGTGTTGAAGCCCTAATCCCCGGGCCCTCAGAATGACTCTTATTTGGAGATAAGACCCTTAAAGAGGCAATTAAGGTAAAACGAGGTCAGCAGGATGGGCCCTAATCGAATCAAAATGGTGACCTTGTAAGAAAAGGAGATTGAGAACGCAGAGAGAGATGACCTTGTGAAGAAACCACAAGAGGGTGGCTGTTTGCAAACGAAGGAGAGGTCTCACAGGAAGCCAACTCTGCAGGTACCCTCCACCACTAAGAAAATAAGGTTCTGTTGTTGAAGTCCCCCAGTCTGCAGCATCTGTTGTGGCAAACTAGTACAGTAAATAGCTATTACTACTGAGTACGTACAACACGCTCTCCTGGGAGCTGGGTCACTGAGGGATTGGAGCTGGCTGGAGCTGAGTCTCTGTGAGGAGCTGCCTCTAAGTAAATATTTACACTCATGCACTTCCAGGGAGCTGCACTCCATTTAGCAGGGTTCATTTACCCAACACCTGCCACACACCAGGCCCTGTGCTAGGTGCTACACAAGATCTCGGGATATAAAATGTGCTGAGACCTTCCACAGAAGTCCTCTGGCAGCAGATAAATTCAAGTGGGCAGGCCGTCTGTGCGCTGCGGCTGCCGCAGTGATGACTGGCATCTACTGAGGTGCCAACAGGTGCCCAGAGCTCACCGTGCCCTAAGAAGTGACCAACGCGCCTCATGCACAGAAACCCTATGAGATACCACTGCTCTCATTTTACAAAGAGGAAACTAAAACAGGGAAATCAGGTAACCTGCTTTGGCTCCTACAAGCCAGGTAAGTGGTAAAGCCAGGGTAACAAGTGAAGTGAAATTCTCTCAGTCGTGTCAGACTCTCTGCGACCCCACGGACTATACAGTCCATGGAATTCTCCAGGCCGGAATACTGGAGTGGGTAGCCAATCCCTTCTTCAGGGGATCTTCCCAACCCAGGGACTGAACCCAGGTCTCCTGCATTGCAGGCGGATTCTTTACCACTGAGCTCTCAGGGAAGTCCAGAGCCAAGATAAGAGCCTGGGTAATCTGGGTAGGGTCTTAACCACTCTCTGCAACCCTGTGAAGTGGTGAGCTACGAGAGGAACAAGGAGACTGGTAGTGGGGGGAGAAAACTAATCATCAACAATAAACTATCTGGAAAGCCTCACATATTTAAAAATTAAACTATATATTTCTAAATAACCCATGAATAAAAAGAAAAACTCACAAAGAAAATGGAAATTGTACTAAGTGATGATAATACAATATGACAAAATTTGTCAAGAAAAAATGAAGAAAAACATACCTTAGGGGCAAATTGTAGTCTTAATCACCTTATTAGAAAAGAATAGTTTTTTAAAAAATCAATGACCTAATGGTCCACCTTAAGAAGATAAGAAAGGCAGGCCAAAAGTAAGTAGAAGAAATAATAAAGTTTAAGAGCAAAAATCAATGACACAGAGAACACAAATTACCAAGTCCACAATGAAACAGGGATACCACTATAGAAGCTACATTTATGAAAGACAGTAAGAGGATATTCTTAACCTTGTGCCAGTAAATTCAATAACTTAAATAAAATGAAAAATTACATAAAAAATATAAATTAGACACAAAATACTAAATGTGAAGATATATGGTTTGTGAATTCTGTCAAGCATCTGAGGAAAAAATAACTGCTAACTGCACGGAAACTATCAGAAAAAAAAGGATGAAGAAAGGCCGCCTGACTTGCTCTGTGTGGACAGCAACAATTCAATACCGAAGACAAAGGCAGTACAAGAACGATAATCAGAGACTAACATTCTTCAGAAGACCTAACACTCCTTAACAGCACACTGGTAAATCAAATCAAGTGATATATATAATCAAACAGGGTTTATTTCAAAACTGTAAAATTGGATAAATATTAGGAAAGTAATCAATGTAGTCAGCCAATTTAACAGTAAGAGAAGAACTATACAGTCATTTCAGGACATGCAGAAAAAAAGCATTTGACAAAATTCATTACCACTTACAAAAAAAAAAGAAGGGAACTTCCTAAAGCTTGGCTGATGATATCTATAAAAAGCCTATAGCTAGCATTTAGCTTGATGGTGAAACACTGAAAACACATTCCCCCAAGACTGGGAACAAGTAGTAAGATGCTGGCTTCAACATCTTCTGAGAGGTTCTAGCCAATGCAACAGGAAAGGAAAAAAATAAAAGCATATAGACAGAAAGAAGTAAAACTATCCCTATTTATAGATGAAATAATTATTTATGTAGGAAATTCCAAGATACCACCAAACCTACCAGTGAATTTAGAAATATAATTTATATAATATATAGCATTTTAGGGCTTCTTTGTGACTCAGTGGTAAAGAACCTGCCTGCCAATGCAGGAGAAATGGGTTTGATCCCTGGCCTGGAAAGACCCCACATGCCACAGAGCAATCAAACTTGTGCACCACAACTACAGAGCCTGTGCTCTAGAGCCCAAGAGACACAACTACTGAGCCCGCATGATGCAACTACTGAAGCCTGTGTGCCCTAGAGCCTGTGCCCCACAACAGAAGCCACTGAAGTAAGCAGCCCATACACCACAACTAGAGAAAAGTCCATGCGGCAACGAAGACCCAGCACAACCAAAAATAAATAAATAAAATTATATATAAAAAAAGGATGAAGGAAATACTCAGAAGAGATATATGTAAGTGGGTAAATCAGATAAATCTAAATAAATTTTATTTTAAAAAAATTTATAACATTTAACAAATCAATTCTAAGTACAGAAGCAAAGAAGTAGAAAATATTTTAAAATAATCCATATATAGTACAGAAAACATAAAATCCTTAGGAATGAATTTAACAACTATGTAAAGCCTCCACACTAAAAAACTATAAAACATTGTTGACAGAAATCTTTTAAAAATCTTAAAAATGGAAAATACACCTTCTTAAGATTCATGGCTTGGAAGTTCAGTATTATTAAGATATCAGTTCTCCCTGAACTGATGTAAACCATAATCTGAGCAGGCATTTTTTAGAAATAAAAATGACTAGCCAGTTCAACAATGTATATGCTAATTCAGAGAACCTAAAATAGCTCAAACAATCCTGAATCAAAAGAATAAAGCTGGTGGCATTAAACCACCTCACTTCAAGTCTTGATGTGTGTGGTGCAGAGTGATCTAGAATCAGCCATGGAAAGACAAAGAGATCAATGGAACAGAATAGAGCCCAGAAATTGTCCAACACTTACAGTCATTTCATTTTTTACAAATATGCCAAAGGAATTCAATGGGAAAGAGTCTTTTCAAAAAATGAGGCTACAATTGTACATTCACATGGAGAGAGGGGAGGAGACATTCAAGCATTACATAGACTACAGATAGAAATGAAGTGAACAGATCACAGACTTACAATAAAAGCTAAAATTGCAAGGCTTTAGAAGAAAATAAAGGGAAATAGATTCACAATCAGCAAACAGACGAAGATTTCTTCAGCCAGACACAGAAAACAAGTCATAAAAGAAGAAAACTAACAAATGAGACATCATCAAAATTAAAAATTTCTGCTCACCTTAGGTCAAAGAACCATGATCAAGTACAATAAAAATAAGGAGTATTCCTTATTTTGCTTAACTGGATTTACAGTTATCAACACAGATAAAAAACTAAGAATGTTTCTGAAATGAATGGAGTGTTGATTTAAAAACTTTTTGTTGACGAATAATAAAGACAGAGGAAAGCACATGAATGGTAAATGCACAGCTCAGTGAGTTTTCACATGTGAAACCCACATGACCAGACCCAGGGCAAAACCAAGAAACAACATCACCAGCATCCTGAAAGCTCCCTTGCCTGTCCTTCTGCTCCCTCTCTGCCCCTGCGAAGGTCATAACTATCCTGATGTCCAACGTCACTCATCATATTGCAATGGATTTTAATTCTTTACAACTGACTGCAACACAGAGAATAGTAGAAGCTGCAGAACTGACAGTTAATGAACAGATACCTTACCTCAAGATTCAACAGTATGAGAATTTTATCAATGAAATGAAATACAGTTTTCATTACAGCATACCTTTGGTTAAGAACGCCCTCCATCTCACTCCTAGTCTTCCCTTGTGGGGATAATACTTACATGGCCTCCAAAATCTGAAACCCTCGATTCTCTAGTTATGTATATATACCCTTTTTCCAGTCACGTCTATCATAGTGCCTATTATATTGTTCCTATAAGAGTTATGAGTCTCCTTTCTCATCAGTGTGTAAACACTCAAGGCCAGGGTTCTTGACTTTTCTAAGTTCCTATACTTTAACTTGGTCTAGTAGCTGTCAACATGACACAAAATAATTGACTATTAGTTGAAAACCCAATGGTATAGAAGCTGTTAAATGATAAAATTATTTAAATTAATACCTCCAGGCCATAACAGCCTATATCTGTAGAAAGAGGGCTGAAAGCAATAAAAGTGAAGACTATTATAATACATACTTTAGAATATTCTGACAAGAGACTGAAAAGATAAGTCTGGACCCATAGTTTCCCAATAGTAAACACTGAAGTAAAATCTCACTTTAAATGTATGAATCATTATTTGGTAATGCATTAACATGAAGAATATTTTCCTTTGGAATCAAAATGAGATTTTAATTACCATATGGCAATGATATGCTTCCAAAAAAGGGGGTATATAATTTTACATATGCAAAAGAACAGACAGAAACAATGAAAATCAAATAATCTCATTTTAAGTTCATAAGTAATGTCAATAATTTCATCTTATTAAAATAGAAACATGAATTTTATATGAATTAACATATAATAAATACTTTTATTACACACAATGAAATAAGAATAACTGGATCCTTATCTAGTGACATTTTTTGGAAAATATATATATATTTATATAAACAACTGAAATTTAATCCCAAATCAATTAATTTATATAGCAATTTTTGCTAGAACTACATACCATCTTTACACTTTTCTATAAATAGTTGATATGAAAAATACTTCTCAACTTTCAATTAATGTGTGTTTGTGACAATTACAATTCAGTGACTTTTATAATTGATATGCATAAGTCAGTTGATAATGATAAAAAAGAGCTTCACTTACTGCTATTTCTCTACATGCCGACATAGAGATTCCGGTTCCTTCTATTTGTTTTAAAGCATAGTCTTTATCATCTTTCCTGTGAAAACAAAGTGATATTAATATATAAATAAATCTAAATGTACATACATTTTAATATATATAAAGAAATAGGAATCACATACACTTTGACACTCTTCATATATAACCACATAATTTCACATGGGAAAAACTTTTTAGATAATCCAGTACAATTACATTATTTGATGAGGGAAGTTATATTCAAAGGAATAAAAAGACCTGTCCAAGGCTCTATGCTTATTGCACAGAAGAGGAATAAGATTCCAAAATGAAGCTCCTGACTTCCAACAAGTAAGGTTCTATCTGTTAATATGTATATGCTTCCGTGTGTGTGTGTGTGTGTATACGTGTGTGTACATGTACACAATGCATATAAAGTAAAACTTGCTTTCTTAAAACCCACTCAGATATTAAAGGGTCAAAAAAGTTAAGAAATGAATGCATCTCTCATGAAGTACAAAATGGTTATGATTTAAAACATGTCATAGTTCATATCCCCAAATACCTTCAAAGAGATTCACTCAGCTTGTGTTTGCTGAGCACTCACTGTCTCCAGAACTGGGGATTAACTGGTGGAGCTTTCTGTGTACAGGCGGTAAGAGGTAACTAACCGACCCACCACAGGATATGTGCTAAGGCTCAACCACAGAGGTGACCCAAAAGTCACGCTGTGGAGACCCAAGCCAAGTCTCCTCAGAGGAAATCCCAACTAACCAAGGCCTGAAAGACAGTCCTCAGACCTCCTGGACTCGGGACCCTTTTTCTCTCTTGGGTGTCACTGAAGACCCTGAAGAGGTTCTATCAATATTAACCCTCTTAGAATGTAAAAATGGGAACTGTTAAAAACACAGCCTACCAAAACAAATACCCACTAGCCACCAGAGCAACGGCATCATCACCTGCCTCGTCACCTTTGAGAAAAAGCCACTGTACACTCATGAGAATCAGAGTGAGGAAAAGCACAGAATACAGCACTGTTATGAAAACAGTGTTGACCCTGCAGATCCTCTGAAAGGATTCTGGGGACACCCAGGGCTTCCCAGATGACACTCTGAGAACTGTGCTGTGCATGTTAAGGGGGAAACACAGTGTGCTTTATCACCTGAAGGGAGGGAAAAGCATTTGAAAATCAGTCACATTAAATAACTGGAGATGAAGCTGGGGATATAATTAGGAACCAGATCATACAAGTCTTTTTACTCCAAGAACAAGAGGAGATGCTCCATTCAAGATTTTTAAACAGGAGAATAGCAATCCTCCTTTGGGGAAAACATCTTTGCCTACCTTTTTTGAATGCTAGGGA
>SJXQ01011025.1:588886-610797 GCA_006408695.1 Aepyceros melampus | reverse complement strand
TGTGGGGATGGGGGTGTGGGGGGGTGTGGTGGGGGGGGGGGGGGGGGGGGTGGGGGGGGGGGGGGGTGGGGGGGAGAAGGACAGGAGGCTGAGAGATCAGTTAAGCCAACAGTGTCAGAATGACTCAGGTGAGAGGTGATGCTGGCTGCTATAGAGGAGATGGCTAGAACCACCTGAGGCAGCACCGCAGCCCACAGGATAGAATCCTGGGGGTGAGAAAGGAGGAGTCATCACAGATGATGACTCCTGCCTCAGGGAACAGGCTAACAGTATCATTCACAGGAGGTCAGAGGGAACAGGAAGATGAGCGCTCTGGCGTGTACAGGCTGAGTCTGATACTTGTGAGACATCTACGTGGGAAGGGCAAGTTGAACAGACCCGTCCAAAGAGAAAACTGAAGATATTAGAGTATACATACCATCATCCAAGTCAGGAGAGTACATGAGGGGAGATCAGAGACTAGGAATGGCAAGAAAAAGAATTTCAGAATAGTAAACAGTATCCAAAGCTGCAGAGAAGCCTAGTAAGGTGAGGACTGAGCAGCATCCACTGAATTTAGCAATGATGAAGTCACCGAGGGATGCTGGACTAGGCAAAAATAGCTGCGGTGATGCAGCAGCAGAGTCTACACTGCAGAAGGCTGAGCAATGACTTGGGCATTAAGTCAACTGAGACGTAGGTGATTCTTTGAAGGTGATAAAATAAGGCAGCAGCTGGAGTAGTACACAAGATTAAACATGTTTTAAGATGTAAGAGACTCAAATATGTTAAGTACTGAGAGGAAGAGCCCAGAGAAAAGGAAATGAGAGGGGAAAACGAGTAAAGCAGAGACTGAAATGCTGGGGGTGCGGTCGGGGGAAGGGGAGGAACTAGATTGCAAGCGAGGTCAAATGCTTCTCCATCATATCACTAACAGGAAGACCAAGGAGGATACAGGTGCAAAGGGGTGGGTTCAGAGGCAAAAGCCAAGGAGTTCTCATTCTGATGGCTTTCATATTTTTCTGATGTTGGAAATGAGGTCAAATACTAAAAGAAAGGGTAGAGTGATAGAGCTGGTGAAAAGACTGAAGGTTTGACTGAACAAAGGGTAACTCCTTAGAAAATAAATTAATTTTATTTAACACTTTATTATATTTTAAATTATTAAGTTTGTTTGGCTTTGTCTTTGCTTACATATTTACACCTTATCTTTAGCTGCAAAAACAAATCCCAATGACATTATTTTTCTGAAAAGACATTTGTTTTATGACAGTCAGATCTACAAGTACTTTCTAGCAAAGCACACAAATGGGCACACATTATATTAAAAATACATTAAGAATATCTGTATTTAATGTTCACCAAGTTGGAATGATGTCTGAAAACTTAAAGGGGGCATTAAAGAGAGTGATACAAAAACAAATGAAATTGGGATCAGAATAAATCCACCAGAGATTAGACAGTTCATGTGCAAGGTACTAATTTAAACAGATGGTCAACCCAGGAGTGTAACAGGTTGTTATATCTACTGCTGAGAATGACTTCTAAACTAGGGCCCTCTGTGGAGAGAATGAGCAGTGGGGAAGGAAAAAAACCAAAGACTAACTCATTCACCCCCTTAACGACCATTTCTGGACTTTTCTTTAAAAACCGTGTTGTGAAAATTTCTTCAAAATGACCTAAAAATTCTGAATCTGCAATCAATTCTCTCCCTCACCCCAAGTAGTTACAAGTTTTATCTTTTAAAAAAGTTATCAGAAAGAAAGGTAAATGGGAGAAAACTTTAAAAAAGAAACAAAACACACAAACCTTAAAAGATGTGTGATTATCAAAAAGGCAACAACCTCTTAAAACTCACCTAATTACCACCATAATGTAACAGTGCTTGGTGATGTGTGGAGCACACTTCTTTAACCACAAAGGCACACTAGAGAGGAAAAGGAGGCACAATCTAGTCGCAGTAGTCAGACAATCAATAATAACTGCAGTACAAGGTTCTATATAAAGTACTATAAACACAGGGGATGTTCAGCTATACCTTGAAGGGTTGAAGGAAAGCTTCTGCAAGAGTATACTTAAGCAGAAGGTCTTAAGACTAAAGAAGCTTGTCAGGAAAGGAAAGAGGGGTTGGGAAAGAAATGAGTAGTTACATGAGACACCCCAGGAAAGAGGAACAGCATGAACAAAAATACTGAGGCACAGGCAGGGTCTGGCTGCTTGGCGAAGAGCAAAGATGAGCAGCAGCTGCATAAAATCATGGAAACACGCAGACAGCCCTGAGGTCTGCCTGCTTTCAGAGGCAGGGTGGGAACAGAACTTTCATGTCAGCTGTCTCCAAAGGGTGCAGAGTATGTGTGCCTCACCTCAAGGAGTGTACAAAACAAATGAGGATGACAAGAGAACATTATTATATTTAAAGATAAGCAAACAAAGCTAGAGAAAGTGTGTCATGTGACATGACCAAAAAGGGGAGGGTACAGCCATGATGAACACTTGCCTTTAACAGATGGGGGCGGGGGGGCGGTAAGTTAGTGGCTACAAAGGAGTGCTTACAAAAATGAGCAGTGTTTTGGTAAAATAGAGTACTGAACACACATATCAAACTTGACTCCCCTCCTACACCCTACTAAAACTATGGAAAAGGCACAAACTTATAAGGAAGAAAAATGGGAGAGAAGATGGCATAGAAATTTGGAAACTAGAACGAAAATGGACAAACAGTAACGGACGACAAGGATCCAAAAAAATGGGAAGAAGCTGATGGAAAGCTGAGCACCAACTGGATTTTCAGAGTCAAATCCTCAAAGCTGAGACCTGAGAGGACAATATCCCTCTGGAAGCAGAGCTGTTTAGGCAGAAGATAAACTGAGGAGACAGCCTAAGAAACAGCAGTAAAACACAGAGAAATGCGGAAGAAAAACAGAGAAATCAGAGAACCAGTCCAGGGAATCTAAATAATTAGGAGTTTCAGGAAAAAAAAAGAACAGAAAAGAGAGGCAGAAAACTTACAAAATAATTCAAGAAAACTCTGGCAACGGAAGGACAGGATTTGTGACACTGCAAGGGTTCAATGAGTTCCCATCACAAATGACTGAAAGCCCACCCACATGGAGACACAATACTTAGGTATTTCAGAAAAGTGGAGACAAGCAGTTTTACAAGCGTCCAGTGAAGACGGGTAATGGGCCACCTAAAAAGGATCAATGTGATTCAGCCACGAGAAAGAAGGAAATCCTGCCACTTGTGATAACTCGATTATGTGTAGATCTTGAAGCCACTATGCTGCTTCTGCTGCTGCTAAGTCGTTTTAGTCGTGTACAACTCTGTGCAAACCCAGAGACGGCAGCCCACCAGGCTCCCTCGTCCATGGGATTTGCCAGGCAAGAGTCCTGAAGTGGGCTGCCATTGCCTTCTCCAGACACTATGCTAGGTGAGATAAATGAGACAGAGAATATCACTGACATGTGCAGTCTCCTGTAAATAAAGAAAGCAGAAGAGTGGTTACCAGGGGCTCGGGGACTGGGCAGGTATTGTTTAAGGGTAAAACTTGCAACCAGCAGATAAAAAAAAATCCTGGAGATCTATGCACAGCACAGTGTACTATAAACTTCAAAGTTGCTAAGAGACTATATCTTATTTCCATCACAAAAGAAAGAAATTATGTGATGTAGTAATTCTGGTTAACATAATAATTTTCCAGAGCTGTTCAACCTTATCACTGATGTAAACAACTAGCTTCCCTTGCCAGATACTTAACCAGCTCTACATTCTCTCAGATTAGGTGTTTGGCTATTTCTGAAGCAACATTAGGCAAAGACTGCACTTGAGCTCCCGTGGAAATGGCCTTGCCATGTTCTGCAGTAAAACTTCTTGGATCCACAGCTCTCAATGACAGACACTTCCTCAAATTACTGGAAGACTGTCCAGCTAGAGACCCCAAACTGAGGATTCCTAAGAATCGTCAAGAAGACAATCTCAGAATGAGAAACCTTCTACCTGAGACCTTTAGATCAAGTGGCCTGAGAGAGACAGCTTCCACCCTCAGGAATTACAGAACAAAATCTAAACAGTTAGAACCAAAGACTGTCAGGCTTTAATCTGCATGCTCTCTTTTTTAGTTCTTTTCCTTCCTCTCTGCTGCTTTAAACTTCTGAATTGTTAACAGACACTTATTGTTCTAACAATGATAACCATAATATTGCTCTTTGCACCCCGAGTCACCCCTTGCATGAGTCTTATTCCCGGCTACAATTTGTTCAGAAGTTCACTAAAATTTGCAAACAGGCCAACTGTTGAAATTGTAGGATTTTTTGGGGTGCAACTCAGCTCACTCTAGTTCTTGGGTACTCAAGTACTAAGCAATTCTTTCAAATAGCCAACTAAAAACAGTAAACAAGACAAAGAGCCCCTATGATGTCAAACCTAGGATAGTTTGTCTATGCCCAAACCACATTTGGGACCTTGGTGCTTGGATTACAAATGGTTAACAATCTCTCCGCATTTGCCAGTGCGCTAGCGCTCAGATGCCATCTCCAGAGTTTTTCAGTGCACAGCCACGTAAGCTTCAGAGGGCTCAATAACTAACCTTACAACAGAAAGTATTCATAAAATACTGACTTCGGTTAACAGTAACTGAGGTTTTCCGAACAGTCTCCTGGTCAGCAGAATCCCAGCACAGAGGAGAGTTGGATTTCACAGAACAATGACCCCCAGGGCTCAATCTAGCCTGAGGAAGTGAAAATAAACCCCACTGATAATCAATCTCTGATATCCCTCAGAAATTAGTGGCAAGGCCAGTAGAAAAGGCAAGCAGGAAACGGAGTTTTGCCCAAGGCTACAGCAGAATGGCTAAAGGACTAGAACGGCCCTTTTCTGAGCGATGACTGCTCTGACTGGTGATGCCCAGCTCTGCTTCACTCCTCCTGCCTTGAGCAAAATATTGAGGCACCCAATTACCAAACAAACCACCCCAAGACAGGACCCAGCCCATAGTGGTCTCCTCCTCAGTTCTTCCTTAGAATCATTCCACCCACATTCACCTAGGAAGATCCCCCCAGCTGTGGCAGCCAGGTGTGCGCCCACCCTTGCTGCAGCAGACCAATAAACTCTAGTCCTGGTGCATTCCTGCAGCCTGTATCATACAGGATACCCAATTATCTTGCATGAAGTTACAATGCATTAAAGCAAACTGAAACAAAGTCTCTCTCATTTAAATCAGGTCAGCTCTCAGAGAACACATTCTAGCTAGCCATCCTAAGATTTGCTTAAAATTCCTTTTTAGGTTAACATGTTGGCTCTTTCAATCATTCTGACAAATGGAATCTGCAACTTTTTGGTTAATTACATTAGTTTATTTAAAAGATTATTAGAACTACTAACTTGATTTGGGGGGGGGGGGCGTTCCTGTGCTTGGCACTGTTATAGTTCCTAAGATACACCAGTGAACAAGACAGACCCAACAGGAGTTACTTCCACGTTTCTTGGCAGCTCCAGATGCCAAGCTCCAGGAAGTTACAAAGCTTCTTGTAAACTTAGCTAAGAATCTCTCTCCTCTGCATTATCGTGAGGGATTCAAGCTCAGTTTGTTAGCTCTCATACTTCAAATGCATTTTTATCTTGTTTGGAAAAAAGCTACGTAAAGTTTAAAAAATATTTCTAAGCTTGGAGACTAGAAAGGAACTCCTGGTCCTTTCTGTCTGTTTAGTTACGAGATTACAGTAAAAGGATCAGATACGACTAAATGCATACTTGGAGTACAACAGGTGAATATTTTTAAAATGTTCAGGTGTAGTCACATGCCTGACGTGATGCTACTTTTAAGAAGAAAATCTTTGGGGCCAAGCAGAAATAAATTGGGCAGATAGGCAAAATAGCAGGAAAGACCAGTCATTAGGGAGGAAAGGATTATACATTAATTTCTCTTTTCAGTGTTGTTCATTTCTTCTAGGATGAATATTAAGGAAAAAAAGAATGATTATAAATTACCAGTGCCAAAATATAGTTCTTGAAGTCAAGATGCCATGATTATAACTTTATTCTTCACAGAGCTGTGTTCAAAAAAATGACACTGGGAAGAGGATTTAAGAAACATGGGTTGTTGTTTACTTTGATGGAAACTCCCACATTTAGTCATATCTGATCACATTACTGTTGATATATTTAAAACGCATATGTAAACACAGGCACATATATATGCGTGTACACCTACATAGATAAAAATTTCACATACATGAGACAGATAGACATATATCCATCCCAAGATACATGTGTCTATGTATATGCAGAGGAAGAAGAAAATAATTTTTTAGTGTAGTTAAGTTACTGATTGGCCGTAGTACTGTTTTAACTTAAACAGCTATGAAAACAATTATACAGGTGCTTCACGAAGAAAAAATGCATTGCGGTTATTATATAGTTTACATAGCTATGACAGACTATCCTTTATATGGCAAGTGTTAATAATGACTCAAGCTGTTGTTACATATTCTATGAACAACCAAGAAAACAGGTGATACCTTAAAACAAAAGACTGCTTGAACTTTCAAGCTTTATTTGTAGCAGTCACAGATCTACAACCTTTTAATTACGCAAAACTGAAATACAGTGAAGAGGTAAAAAAAATTTAACTGTGTGCAAAAACTATGATTTAACAAATTAACATTCTGAGTGGTTGGAAATCAAGAGAAAAGGCACAATCAACTTCAGAAGAGGAGGAGGGCTATCATCAAAAAATCCACAAACAAAAAATGCTGGAGAGGGTGTGGAGAAAAGGGAGCCCTCTGCACTGTTGGTGGGAATCTAAGTTGGTACAGCCACCATGGAGAACAGTAAGGAAGTTCCCCCAAAATTAAAAAGAGCTACCATATGACCTAGCAATCCTATTCCTGGGCATATACCTGGAGAAAAGAATAATTCAAAAAGATACATGCACCCCAATGTTCACTGCAACACTGTTTAGCCAGGACACAGAAGCAACCTAAATGCTCATCAACAGATGATAAAGAAGATACATTACATATATACAATGGAATATTACTCAGCCACAAAAAGGAACAAACTTGGGTCATTTATAATGATGTGGATGAACCTATATTCTGTCACACAGAGTGAAGTCAGTCAAAAAAAGAAAAACAAATATTGGGTATTAATGCATATACACGGAATCTAGAAAAACAGTTCTGATGAACCTACAGGGCAGGAATAGAGGTGCAGACGTAGAGAACAGGCTTGTGGACACAGGGGGAGAGGAGGGGGTGGGATGGACTGAAAGTAGCATTAACATATGTATACTATAACGTGCAAAACAGATAGGGGAAGCAGCTTTATACCACAGGGAGCTCGACTCAAAGTTCTGTGATAACCTAGAGGCTGGGAAGGGGGGCGGGAGGGAGGCGCGAGAGGGAGGGGATATGTGTATACACAGCTGATTCACCCTGTTGTACAGTAAAACCTAATGTAACATTGTAAAGCAATTATATTCCAGTTAAAAAATAAAGTATATGGGACGATATGCATAGTTCATGTATGTGTGAATACTATATCATTCTATTTATTTATTTAAAATTTTCATCACACCAAGGGGCATGTGATTGATCTCAGTTCCCCAACCAGAGATTAAACCCTCACCCTCCACAGCAGAAGCATGGAGTTTTAACCACTTCCCATCATGGGAAGTGGTTAAAAACTTTTCCTTTCCCAAAAAAGGAAAAGAGTACCCTCGGTTTTTTATATCCAAAGGGTCCTAGAAACAATGCCCCTGACCTTCCACTCTGTGCCCAGGGCTGACTATACTTCAAATCCATCCCTTCAATTTCCAAGTTGAAAGACCCAAATCCTTTCAGATCCCAAATCCTATATATTTATATATATATACTATGGTACTCGTCTCCCAATCATTTTATCATATTTGCCTTTCTCCAGAGCTATTCTAGTTCTTGTCTTCCTACAATATGATGATGCTTGTCAAAAGCAAAAAGGTCTCATGATTTTGTACAATGGTAGGATTACATTTTCCACTTTGTTTTCAACACACAGTCTAATGATACAGTGAACACAGCAGTGCCCCCCTTACCAGCGTTTTCAGTTACTCGTGGTCAACCACAGTCTGAAAATATTAAACGGAAAATAAACAATTTGTAAGTTTTAAACTGTATGCCGTCCTGAGCAGCACGGTGAAATCTTACGTCTCGCCAAGGATGAGGATCACTTCTCTGTCCAGTGTACCATGCTGTGTACATTTAGAATCTGAGAGAACAGAGGAAATTGCTACTATCCAAGGTTTCGGACATCCGCCAGGAAGCTTGGAGTGTATCCCGTCTGGATAAGGAGGGGACTACTATTTCATCTGCTCAACTCTCCGACACGTGTTTTTCTAGAGATAACTTCCCCCTGCAATTCTTTGGAACCCACTCAAACACTTTCAACAAGAACAAATGTATTGGTACAACCAGATCCTATCAATAAGCACTGTATGCTGAGCTGAGCATCAACACTGCACTGAGTTAGAGCAATGACAAATGTCTCAATCTATACAATGGGTCATCTGGTCACCTGAAATCAACAAATATTTATAGTACTTACTATCTACCCTGTACTGGCAAACACAGGCAAGTCTCTCACAGCATGAGTTTTTACAACACAATATGGTCATAACATCACCAATTAATTAGGGGGGAGAAGTCTCCACACAAAGGCATTATTACGATGCAAACTGGAATCAGCACACAGTAAACAGGAAAAATAATAGTTGCATGCAAAGAACAGGCATACACAGATGCATTGTTTGACTGAGTGTTCTTCTGGAATGGAATTGTTTTGTTTACCCAAGCATTCTTTTATTCTTTTACCACTGGCAATGGTAGCAGTATTACCAGCAAGACTGCTCAATCAGGGACAAAGGTTGGGGAACCTCAACCTTCTGAGTAGACTAAATGCTAAAGAAGCAAAGTTTATTTCTGTCTTGTTTAGTCAACAGATGTATTCCTCTCAGAATACAACTATAAAAATACTTATATCACAGCCAAGTCCAACAAAAGCCCTCTAGCACCCATAACCCAGTTTGGGTTTATTTATAAGAGATTTTTTGTAAGAGATTTCTCAGAAACACAATCATGACATCGTAGGCAGAAGCATTGTAAGTTACTATCTGCAAAAAGACATATTTAGGAAAACTGCCTACTAATAAACATCACAAATTCTTCCTGAAAAATACAAATTAGCATAACTGGGCACTGGAGAAATAGTGGAACCACAAACAATAGAACCAGTGAGATTAATTTAACAAATCGTTAAAATACGTATAATTTACATGGCCCTATGAGAGCCTGAAAACTTTCTTTACATGCTTTATCATATACTATACAAAGGATCTCTGTGGGGTGAATCTATTTTTATATACAAGAAATCCACAGTGCTCAGAAAGATTAAATGATCCAGCTGGTATACTGCATGTCAACCTCATATCTAATACTGCTATAAGAATAAAAATTAGTTAAGTGTTCTCACCCATAAAGATAGCTATATTAAAAAAAAAAAAGGTTGGTGTGGGAAGAAAGTGTTAACAAAGATGTGGAGAAACTGGAACCCTTGTGGGTTGCTAGTGGGAATGTAAAATGGTGTGCCCACAGGACACAGTCTGGCGGTTACTCACAAGGCCAGCGCTCAGGCACCATGTGATCCAGAAACTCCACTCCTAAGTGTATATCCAAATTCCACATTTGTATGTATATCTTAGGTGCATGTATATCCAAGGAAATGAAAGAAGGCTGCCTTACTCATAATAACCAAAAAGTGGAAATGACCCAACTATCCAACAACTGATGAATGACAAACAAAATGTGATACATGCTAAATCATGGATGGGCCTTAAAAACATTACATTAAATGAAAGAAGCCAGTCACAAAAAAACCACATATTGTATGATTTCATTTCAATGAAATGTCCAGAACAGGCAAATCCAGACGGAAAGCAGATTAGCGGTTGCCTAAGGCTGGAGGGTTGGAGGGTAAGTGGAACGACTACTAATGGGTCCAGGGTTTCTTTTGGGGGGATGAAAATATTCTAAATTAGACTGTGGTGACAACCACCCAATTCTGTGAATATATTAAAAACAGTGAACTGTACACTTAAAACAGGCGAGCTGTACGTTATGTGAATCATACCTCACTAAAGCTATAAGAAAGCTTTATGAAGTAAAAATGTATAACTTTTTGACAGGTTTCACTAATATTTTCTGCATGAAAGCAACTGGTATTGAATTTCTCTACTTAATACATTACAACTAAATAAAAAGTACTTTTTAAACACTAAAAATGAGTCACTATTTTAACAAATGTTATCTTACATGCTAAAACATTTCAGGGATAATCATAGTACAGAATTTCACCAAGGAAAAATGTAATTGTGCTACATTCTGATTTGAAAATCAGCAAGCATACTTAATTCGGTGATTTCAGTTTTACAAAGTGCAACGGAAATAGAGCAAATGCTACATGATCCAAATCAAATAAAGGTTAAAAAGTGGTAAGGTTGGTTAGTATTTCTGGCTTGCATTGAAAACTTCAAGCATTTAAAGTTAACATAAGGTTGAATCACCTTTCAGAACTGAACAGTCCCATCCCTTCAAAAAAAACCACAAAGTGCAGAAGAGCAACAGGTGAAGTAGGAGATGGGTGTGCTACTCTGACAGGCTTCTTTATGTTTTTCATGTATGCACGTCCAAGCACACGTCAAGGCTCTGCAGAGGTTAGCTAGTCTTGGCTAAAAACAGGACAAAAGGAACTTTCAGTTCCAGGGTATCTGGTTTAAACTCTCAAGAAGTGCTGGACGCATCTGTACTAAAATAGGTTTTCAGATAAAAAGATGAAATGTTTGCATACTTTTTCAGCTTCTTATCGGTCTATAAGAAGTAAGTACTTTCCAACTTCTGTTGAGCAGGTATCATATACATGAAGAAAATGTTTAGCTGAACTTAAGACTTAAAAAAAAAAATCACTTCCAATTCATAAAACACATCAGAACTGTCTTATAATCAGCTGCCTGCCTACCGACATAAACAATTACCACTGCTAAATACACAAAGTTAAGCAATTCCACTGGCAACAGAAGAGGTTCCAGCTTTCCATCTACAGAGGCAAGCCCAGAGGGGAATACGACTGAGACAGGGGACAAGGAACAAGGTCAAAGTCAAAATCAGTACAAAACAGAAAAAAAAGCAAGCCAAAAAGGGGTGAAAAGGAAAAGACTCGGTCATTGCTGGTCAAGGAATGAAAAGATGACCAAAGTCAAGCAACAGAAGAAAGATCATTTGACCAACAGAGAAGTACACGCGTCAGGCTGAACAGGTGGCTGGAGGGAGACACTCCATCACATGTGACAGGAACAGAGTTCAGCAGCAGTGTTCAGCTGGAACAGAGACATCTCATGGATGTGAACAAAAGATAACATGTGAACTTCATAATGATTGCAATTTTAAATATCCACAAGTCTTAATTTCTTTATGCCAACCAGCAATCTAAAATACCTAAGACTATGCAGGGAAAGAAAACATACAGCAAAGTTTCCGAAAGAACAATTGAAACAATTCTGACTCTACAATGCATTTAACCCCCATGATTCAAGCACGTTATTATTGTATTTATTCCGATTTCTTCCTTCCACATAAAGTTTTGTTTTGGGAGTCTGGATGAGAGTGTAATTGGTGCAAACTTTCTTGAGGACATAAGACTGGATTTCAGAAGAGCCTGAAGCCCAGGCCTGTTAAAGAGATACTCCGGGGAAACCGACCTACACTGCAGCAGTCTAAAAGTGATGTGCCGGGGTCAGGCACCACTTGCCCTTGGCACAGTGATCAGTCTCTAAAACAGTTGACAGAAGCCAGGAGGGAGCGTCCTTTGCTTCATGCACACTTTGCTCCTTGCCAGTGGTATCCTCCACAGCATAACTCCCTATGGGGAGGGCTCTGGGGACCTGGGCAGTTCTATCTCCACCTGAGAGAATGCTGTATGCAAAGATTGATATAAAGGATATTTACTGCAGTACTGTTTAAGAGCATTAAAAAAAAAACAATCTAAACATCCTCAATTGGATCTGTGTATCACTAATACAGTATGTTCATAAAACAGAATGAATGACAAGCTGCTGAAGTGAACTGTGTTATTACGGCTGTTGTGTGCAAGCTCAATGGCTTAGTCATGACCAACTCTGTGCGACCCCATGGACTGTATTCGTCTTCAAAACATAAAAACTGAGAAAAGCAAGAAACAAAACATACGTATACGCCATCAAACAATTTGTGTTTAAAGATGATGACATACAGCTCTTTCTAATTCCTACATATAACCCAGCAGCCATGATAAACGTGACTTCATAAAAATAAGAGTTACACATAAAAAATAATACCATAAACTAAGTCCAAAGATGTCTGTGTCCACAAGCTGGACAGCCTACACAAGAAACACATCTAAGTGGACAGCTCTGAAAGAAGAAATGGGTGACTGGAGGAGAAAGAGATGAGAGGACTTAAGTTTTTACTTCCTCAGTATACTTACATTTTGTACATATGCATGTATTATCTGCTCAAATGAATGAAGTATTAAATTTTAAAGTCGACCCAGGCATACACCTGCTTCCACCTGCACACATACAGGAGGCTGACGACTGTCCCTAAAGAGGGGGACTGCTGTCTTCCCGCATAGCCTTACATTCAGCTTGATTATCTATCCTGAGAGCTTATTAATTTTATAATCTAATCTTATAACAAAAATATAGCTGTTGAAAGAATACAATCTTTGACCCTAAAATTCCACTGCAAGAACTTGATACTATATTGAATAAAATACTCCATTGTTTAAGAAGATACCTGCTGAGGAAACAAACATGTAAATAAGCTGTAGCAATTTAATAAGCACTATAATAATCAATACCAGGTGCTCTTGGGACACAGACATGGAGCTCCCAACTTCTCCGCTTTCAGGGAAGCCCCTCACAGAGAGCAGCACTCTGTTGACTGTGAAAGGGCAGGGAAGGTCTCCTCAGAAAGGACATTTCAAGAGGACAACAAGAGTGCTTTCTGTTGTGCTCTTATAGACCCCACAAGTAACTGTTTACTTGCCTGTGCCCCTCAAAGTCTTTTAAGTTCCCTAAGCACTTCCAACTGTGGCCTGTCTACTGCGGAATCACCTGTATCTGGCACAGAAGCTGGAACCGGGCATATTACAGACATTCAGTGAATAGCTACCAAATGAAATATAAATACACAAATCTGCCTGTCCCCCATTACAGCTAAAGGAAAACTATAATGGAATGTCAAATATTTAAATGATTTAATTTTACATTTAAAAGAACCTTCAATGTTAAATCAGCAGTAGAAAACAATATAAGTACTCCTTACTGTGTGCTTAACACTTTCTTGGGAACTGTGTATAAATTGAATATTTTTTGCAAACTGAGTCCTAGGATAAGTATGTTAGGATAGATCCCTTACTTAAAGGGCTTCTTTCATAAAGTGAAAAAACTCCAAACAAATGTATTTATCCTATATGAGCTTAAAATTTTCACGAGATTTATTGGGTTTCCTTAAAACAAGCCACATAAAAATAATTTTTCAATACCTACCTCTTTTCCCCCAAATAAAATATAAACTATGATACCACTGTTTGACAAGTTTGAGTTATTTTTTTTTAATCCCTTAGTTCTCTGCTGCTGCTGCTAAGTCGCTTCAGTCATGACCGACTCTGTGCAACCCCATAGACGCCAGCCCACGAGGCTCCCCCGTCCCTGGGATTCTCCAGGCAAGAACGCCAGAGTGGATTGCCATTTCCTTCTCCAATGCAGGAAAGTGAAAAGTGAAAGTGAAGTCACTCAGTCATGCCCGACTCACAGCGACCCCATGGACTACAGCCCACCAGGCTCCTCTGTCCATGGGATTTTCCAGGCAAGAGTACTGGAGTGGGTTGTCATTGCCTTCTCTGCTTAGTTCTCTAGACAACCTATAAAATTCAGGTGTATCGAAACACTCACAGCAGGCATCCTGATGTGAGGAATTCCTCTCCTTAGGATGACTGTTTATTAGAACTCATGGGTTATAATAAAGTTATAGATTTTAAAGAGCTTGTCTAGAAAGATGAGTAACTTGAGTTACCTTGAGTAGTTGTTAAACTACATAATTTTTTATTCACATAACAAAAGAAAATTTCAAATATGAAACAATCACAGAGCTTAAATAAAATTAAATGCCAACTTTAGTTAAGAGACTAATTATATTTTCCTTAAGTTTAGAAATTAAACTGATGCATTAGCAAGGTATACTTTAGAAAATACTTTATTCTTTGTAGTCACTCAATTTTTCAAATACCTTTTTTCAATTAACAAAGCTTGCATCTAGCTTTTGGTTTTTTCAAGTCTGTTCCTGGCATCAATTTAGCCAGCCCATCAAACTTAGCTTCTGTGGGTATTTTCACAAGACATTACTTTTTAATTTCAAAATATGCTCAAGTTTTTAAGTTTAGAAACTTTAAAAGGAAAATTTCCAGATATTAATTTTAGGTACACCAAAAATAAAATATTAAAATACCTGTCAACATTTGGCAATATGCCAGGAAGTAAGGGGAACACAACTACTGCCCTAGAGGAAATCTATAATATCTAACCCATGAATATTCACCAGAAAGACCCCCAAGGACATATAAACAGTAATCACATATACACTGACGTAGTTACAGAATATATCTATGAAAAGCTAACTATGTATTGTGGGGTGATGAGTGAAGAGAGGATTATTGGAGTTGTACTTGCAACAGGTGCTGCCTGAGAATAAGTTCAGAAGGGTAGTCTGATTTAATGGAGGAAGAGCAGTTGCATTAATCTGAATTTCAGAATCACTATGATATAGACTAGTGTGTCAACAATGTCCTGAGAATAAGGTGTCCTGGAAATTAAGGTGTCCAGGTCTTGTGGATAAAGGACAAATCCTGGTTCTAAACCAAAGTCAAGGAGGAGTCACTCAAAGTGGTTCTCAGCTGCTTTCAAACATTTGGCAGTTTCTCAAAAAGCTAAACAGTTACCATATGACTCTGGGTATACGTCTAAGAGAACCCAAAACATGTATCTACACAATAATTCGCACATGAAGTTTCATAGCAGCATTATTCATGACAGCCAAGAAGTAGAAACAATCCAGACGTCCACCAAGTAACAAATGGATACACAAAATGTGGACTATCCATACAAGCAACAGTTTTCAACCATAAAAAGGAACGAAGTACTGATACATGCACAACACAGATGAATACTGAAAACACTACGCTAAGTAAAAGACACAAATGGCCACATACTGTGTGCTTTCATTTACATGGAATGTTCAGAATAGGCAAATCCATGGAGAAAGGAAGTAGATGAGTGGTTGCCAGGGCCTGGGAGAAGGGGAACTGTGAAGCGACGTGGAGTTCCTTCTGACGGGAGAAAAATGTTCTGGCCTAGACAGCAGTGATGATGGCACAGCTTTCTGAACAGACTAAAAGCCAGTGGGCTGCACGCTTTGAAAGGGTGAATTTTATGGTATGTGATATATCTCAGTTTTAAAAAGGGGATTCTCAGCGTTTTTTCTGCGATGACACACCTGAACGACATGACATAACTCTATCAGTAAAAGCAGCTTACTGCAGCAGGGACTGGATTTGTGACTTTGACAATCACTAAAGAATCTTGAGAAAATTACACTAAAGGGTCTTTAAGTATTAAGATCAAAATAACGAGTGAAAGTCACTTTTCAGTGACAACTTCAAGAACTGCCTTGGAGTGACAAGAGATATTTAAAGACAAAAAATATCACAGTAGTTTCAAAGAGATGGCCGAGGCCTACTTAAGCTGCTGTGAAGGAAAGGATATACAAACTGTTCTGAAGGAGCTAAGGACAGTAGGATTTCCATTCTCTAGCAGCAGCTAAGAACAGAAAAAGCATAAAAAAAAAACCAGACACCAAGGATTCATTCAACAATGCAAGACATGACAAGAAAGGTGACAACAGCCACAGGGAAAAATATATATCTTTATAATCAACACTGATTTGGCATATACAGTTCCCTTACATATGTATATTTCAAGTGTTTGTAAATCATAATTCTGGACACAGTTGCCAAGAGAACAAATTTTTGAAAAAGCAGGTAAGTTTGCAAATGACCAACAATAACTTATAATAATATGTCATATTTGTTTTCCTGGCTGATATTCAGTATGCCAGAAGCCCCCTCCCTAGCACCTCTTCACACCACCGAGAGTCCCATTTAGAATTAAGGAATTCCCCCTCCAATCTACTGCCACCACCATCTCAGCAGCTAGAAAATTCTGGCTCCCTACTCCTAACAGAGGTGCAGCTAGAAAATTCTGGCTCCGTACTCCTAACAGAGGTGAGGCCAAAGGAAGATCATCTGCCATTGGGAGCGTAAGCCAAAGGTTGTCCAGCCGTGGCAGTTCACACTGAGCGCTTCTCCTAAGCCACACACTTGGAGTGCAGAGGCTGCTTGTGCTCTGATGCACCAATGTTCTTGTGGTGGCAAACTGCCTCAGAGACAATTAAAGTGCTCAGTGTGCACACGTGCTTAGGTGCTCAGTCGTGTCCGACTCTTTGCAACCCCAAGGACTGTAGCCCACCAGGCCCCTGTCCATGGGACTTTTTTCATGCATGAATATTGGGGTGAGTGGCCATTTCCTGCTCCAGGGGATCTTCCCGAGCCAGGTGGGAGTTATTTACCACTGTGCCAGCTACGAGCTGACCAAGTTATCCCTGTGCTGAACCAGGGGCCTCATCAGGTTCAATGCGACAAGGGAACCTCTGTAGCACATGCGTGGAGCAGTATGCATACAGCAGGAGCTTGAAGACGCTGGCAACTGATGGATATGAGGAGGAAAGGCATGGGAAGAAAAAATCCACACCCACAGCCTGTGCTGGGGTCTATAAGAGCACAACAGAAAGCACTCTTGTTGTCCTCTTGAAATGTCCTTTCTGAGGAGACCTTCCCTGCCCTTTCACAGTCAACAGAGTGCTGCTCTCTGTGAGGGGCTTCCCTGAAAGCGGAGAAGTTGGGAGCTCCATGTCTGTGTCCCAAGAGCACCTGGTATTGATTATTATAGTGCTTATTAAATTGCTACAGCTTATTTACATGTTTGTTTCCTCAGCAGGTATCTTCTTAAACAATGGAGTATTTTATTCATCTTCGCACTGTCAATACCTTGGACAGTGCTTGACAGATGGAAGGATTCAGTAAATATTTGCTGAATGAATGAGGGGATGGATTTCTTCCAATGTTAGAAGAAACTGTAAAACAATCAAACAAATCCATAATGAATTAACTTGCCAGTCTTGCTATTAAGAAAATGGGATCTAAGAATGACACCTCAGAGTGGCCTAACCTGTGGATCTGAATTCACTGAGTATCTAAGGCAGGTAAGTTCAACAGCCAGCAGTAAGAAACGCACAGTCAATGTTCTGCCTGTCCCTTTCCATCACAGGTTTTAAATGTTACAAGGAATAGTCCTTACTGGACATGCAAAATCCCCAGTGACAAGGATTATTACATGCTGGATTTGCCACGTCTGACATCTAAAGAAATACTTAAATCAAATGCAAGCTAGATAGTGGGTTCAGCGATATTCAGAAGAAAGCTATCAGAATCCTTCAGGGGAAGATAGGGTTCCAACCAAGTTCTGATCACAGTTAAGGAATTAAAGCCGACTCACAGCATCAGTGCAGATCAGATGAGTCCCTCATGCTAGCCACCAAACAAGTGGTACACAAGAGAGGGAGAGCTACACGAACCCGGCACCTTCACAGGTAAACGGAGGGGATGCTACGGTGGGATAAACGACATGTTAGTGTGGGAGCTGGCAAGTCTTTGGAAGTTACCTATCTTCTCACTGGCGGTTGATGAGAATCCACATTAAAGTGTGAAACTAAGAAATATGGAAGTAAATTACTGCCTAAAGTAAAATTTTTATCTTAGTAGTTGTTCACCTGATCTTGCAAAAGTATTTTATGGTCATGATTTTTACTTCTTCAAATTACAGTACTAGGAAGTCCCAAAAAATTATCAGCTGAAATCCTGTAATCTTAGAAATAAGAAAACAAAGGTCTACCAGGACAAATGACTTGCCCAGGGTCACACTGGTGATCAGAGGCAGAGTCTGAACTCACACGCAATTCTCCAGCCTCCCCAACAGTTCATCCTCACACACACACACACACACACACACACACACACACACACACACAGTAAAAAGAAACACCCACATAGTTATATACTTACTTTTGCAGCACTAGAAAAAACTAAGATTGTTCAGAAACATACTAAGAAAGTGAAAGTTAAATGAAAAGACTAGCCCAGGGATAAGGCACTCATGTTTTCTGAAATGACTCCCTAAAACACCAAATCCCCATGACTATGCTTATATTTATCTTAATACAAAGCATGATGGTTAAGAGCATGGGTTGGAGTGAGAGACTTGCTTGTAACCCCACAATTCCAGCTCTGACACTTAATTAGTCATGCAATCAGGGACAAATTTGCTTCACCTTTAAACCTCCATTTCCTCAACTGTAAATTGAAAAAACACAACTGACTGGTGTGGTACCTATGAGGATTCAGCAGATGATGGCTGTCAAGGCTTTGCCCACGTCCTAAGATTCACTCAGTAATTTAGCTATTACTGTTACTATTTCTGCCTACTAACCTCTGTGCTGTCTACAAAAGTCCCCCAACAAATGTATTCTGTGTATTTCCCTCCTCCCTTCTACCTTTCTCTCTCTCTCACACACACACACAAAATCCCAATTATCCAATCCCTAAATCCCAAGCCCAGTTTTTGTTCTTTTGAACATAGAGTACAGAAGACTAAGAACCCTATTCAAGAAACTCTTTTTGCTTTTCTTTTTTGGAGATCAAACTCTTACCCCAAATCAATTTTTAAATTCTACAATGCCCAGTGCCAATAATGAGAACTTAGAATTTAAACACACAAATTGTTTTCTGGTTCTCACATTTTTCTATTCCTTTGAACAAGATAGGTTTGGTTGCCTAAATTCTGCAAAGAGGAAAAGCAATTGACTCAGAATGAAAACGAATTCCCCCTGCTTGCCACTGACTACCCTTTTGGCGTTAAGGCACAAAGGACACGCTCAATCTCATTTATGGTGACAGTGAGAGCAAATTATTCCCAAGATTTATTGTACATTTATGTTTTAACTCTACTAGAACCTGAAATTAACAGAATTATAAAAGGTCCCTTTTCCCTGTATGTAATCATGCTTCAAAGGACTCCCCCTTCCCCACATTCTTTAAAATGCCTTGGTATACTTAGTATACTGGCAGGAGAGTGTTACTACTTCTTAATATCAAAGAACTGACCAAGTTGTTTATTTCCTAAAACAATAATTTAAGAAGCTAACTCCTCTGGTATAAATTCCTTTACTAATTAATCATGTCTTAGGATGCTCGCTGGACAACATTAAAGAATATTTACATACATTCATTTCAATAGCCAAATGACAAAGGGGACACAAGAGATGAAATGGTTGGATGGCATCACCGGCTCATGGACATGAGTTTGAGCAAACTCTGGGAGATAGTGAAGGACAGGAAAGCCTGGCGTGCTACAGTCCGTGGCATCTAAAAGTCGGACACAACTGAGTGACTGAAATGAACTGACATCAAAACAAAATTTGTTTCATTTTATTTAAATCTGAGTACTCTCTTTGAAGGTGTTACTGTCTAGGATCCTAGAGTTCTCTGAAATTTCAGCTGCAGAATATATAACTTCATTTGAAAATAAATCAATACTAGAACCAAATTATCTGATCATCTTTTTATACAAGATTAAATAGCCACAAATTTTATTTTACCTGGACTTAAATGCATTAAATTACATTTCATTGACATAAGATCAAAAAAGCTTCATAAATATAATACTGCATTTTACCAGAGTGAGGTGATAAGAAGCCAAACCGAAAAATATTCCCTCTGGAACACAGAAACTGTTGAAAGTAAGTTTAAAACTCTCTTCACATTTGATCCATTTTTTAAAAAACAGTTCTTCCTATGAACAAAATTATTAATGGCTACTGAAAAACAAGTCCAGGGAATTATAAACAAAAAGTTAATGTTTCCAAATGCAAGGCTACCTGGCTATCATGAATGACAAAGATATGTTCATATACCATACATCCATCTATTTTAAATCGTACAGATTAAATTTAAATCTCTTAAAATTATTCTTAGCCTAAATGAAAACTTGACCACGAGATATAAAATGTGGTCAAAAGTACCTCCTGCCAATAAACAATATTACAGTTTTCAATAAAATGTTAAATCAAAGTTAATAAAATTTAATGTTTTATTAAATAGTAATTTATGAAAATAGAACTGGTTTTTTCAGAGAGATCAAAAAGAATTTAAGGTCACCAGAATTTTATAGAACAGATGACAGACTGGTCGAATGTCCTACAATGTCTAACCTCATGGGATCAGGGATTTTATGACATGCTCCAAATTACATCATACTGGGGGACAGAGAGAGGGCATAAGGCTCTTAAAAACATTGTATAGCAAGTTAACAAGGATAATTTTTTAAATATGTACTTTATTACAGAGTAATACTTCAATGAGAAATGTAATTAAACAACAGTCAGCAGTATCTCCAAATACTGATTTCTCAAATGTTACCCAACTATCCATTCCGCTTAAAAGTACTTGTGAATACATGCAGAACCTACAGGATCAAGTTCTCAACTCCCTATCTTTGCAGATACCAATACTGCTTTACTGCTGCATATAAGCACTGAAATTTATATTTCAAATTAGTTAGAATTACTATCTTCTTCCTTAGAGTCCATTTTAAGTTATTTTAGAAAGATACTTCAGCAAATCTAAAAAAAATATTAAATACATAGCTCCTTCCTTTTCCAATATTGAGGATACTGAAGTATTTATAAATATGGCTTCCCCCCAACCCAGGTAACTTCAGCTTTATGAATGGTTTCATTTTTTTAAGCACTAATACCGTTCTGAACATATCCTCTCATCTAATTTGTTGAAAAAAGCTATTATTTTAAACGTTAAATAGCAGCTTAACCAAACTAAGAGTGACGTTCAAGTAAACCTACTTGTTTATAAGAAAATCTAAAGATTATATAAGCCTTGACGTCCTTTCCAGCCTTTTCCTATAGTGTCAAAGGTGAGAAAGACAACATCCGTTTTTACAAGAGGAAAACTAGGAGTTAATAGATTATATTTCTCATCTAAGAAATGTCTTCTCTTTTGTCAACATTACAAGACATTCATCTGACAAAGGAAAAATGAACAGTTCACTTGCCGGTTTAGGAAACTAAATTGGGAGCATTACCAGTCATAGACTTAATTAAGTTATTTCTAGGTAAGAACATTTAACGCAAAGAGACTATTTAAAGTTCCTTGCCAACTGCTAAACTTGGGGGGGGGAGGGGGGTCTGAATAAGACACCCCTATTTGTCATTCGCCTTTCTCCCCACCACCCACCCTGCACAAACCCCCATTGTTCTAGGTAAAACTCGCAGCTAACGATAGCGAAACAGCAACTGCTACGTTTCTGCCGCAGGTGATCGATCACCGGGAGGAACTCTTCAGAACCACCCTGACTTGCTGCTTTCTTCCCCACAAATAAAACCCAAATGGGGTCTTAAATCCATCACCAACCTGTGCAGAGGAAAGGATCCCAGTTTCCCTTCCGGGCTGATGGATGTCAGTCCGGAGGCGGGTGAAGGGTCCCCTAATAAATAGACCCCTCCCTCCAAGATCATTTAACCTGACCTTTTACAAGAAACATTTAAAGAAATCTGGCACTGAAGCCCTTGAAAAGTACAGAGCCCGTGGATCAGACGCTCCTCCTCCTGACGAGCGGCGCCCGG
>SJXQ01011025.1:566728-587854 GCA_006408695.1 Aepyceros melampus | reverse complement strand
ACAGCATCGGATCTTGCTTCTATCACCAGTCACATCCATAACTGGGGATTGTTTTTGCTTTGGCTCTATCCCTTCATTCTTTCTGGAGTTATTTCTCCACTGATCTCCAGTAGCATATTGGGCACCTATTGACCTGGGGAGTTTCTCTTTTGCTATCCTATCATTTTGCCTTTTCATACTGTTCATGGGGTTCTCAAGGCAAGAATACTGAAGTGGCTTGCCATTCCCTTCTTCAGTGGACCACATTCTGTCAGACCTCTCCACCATGACCCTCCCATCTTGGGTTGCCCTGCAGGCATGGCTTGGTTTCATTGAGTCAGACAAGGGTGTGGTCCTAGTGTGATTAGATTGACTAGTTTTCTGTGAGTATGGTTTCAGTGTGTCTGCCCTCTGATTCCCTCCCGCAACACCCACCATCTTATTTGGGTTTCACTTACCTTGAGCGTGGGGTATCTCTTCACGACTGCTCCAGCAGAGCCACTGCACCTTACCTTTGACGAGGGGTATCTCCTCACCGCCACCGTTCCTGACCCTCAACGTAGGATAGCTCCTCTAGGCCATATGAGGAAACCAAGGCAGAACCAAGCTTCTTCACACTCCAGTTCTAACTTAGGCTCCAGAGCCCTTTTCTCAGCCCGCCAGAAGCACTTTCTTTAACAGAGTGACTCAGAAATGGTGGCTTCTGATGCTCGCATCACTGGAGCCAATTCCAGGTGTTGGTTGCCCGGTGTCTGCCTTTGCCTGCAGAGATCTCGTGGCCTAATCCTACATAAAGCATAATCACCTTCTTCCTAGAGAGGGACTCTGTACATCTGAAGGCAGTATTTACCAAAGCACGAATGGTTTCTTTTCACCTTTTAGCACAGCAGGGATCACCAAATTAATGTATCTGCACAATGAAGGAGGAAATTCATACATGACACAGAACATTAAGATTTGCTGAGATGACTTTCTGTCTTAACAAATGAGGAATATCAGGCAGCCTTTAAATAATAACTCCTCTCACTTTAGTTCTACTTAGCTTAATTCCTCATTGCTGCTGCTGCTGCTAAGTCACTCCAGTCATATCTGACTCTGTGAGACCCCCATAGATGGCAGCCCATCAGGCTCCTCTGTTCTTGGGATTCTCCAGGCAAGAACACTGGAGCAGGTTGCCATTTCCTTCTCCAGTGCATGAAAGTGAAACGTGAAAGTGAAGTCACTCAGTTGTGTCTGACTCTTAGTGACCCCATGGACTGCAGCCCACCAGGCTCCTCCATCCATGGGATTCTCCAGGCAAGAGTACTGGAGTGGGTTGCCAGTTCCTTCTCCATAGATCCCTTGTTAAGTTGGCTATTATTCAACCAAAATGTAAACCAGTTATTCACATTTTTCATTTAATGATACACTTTTTAATAAGGGCATATAATTGTCATTTCACTTTATTGCAGTGTCATACTCTTAAGTGTGGCTTTCACTGCACTAAAATGTTGTCTACAAGCTGATCAATATGCTTTAATATAATGTTTCACAGTGTTTTGAGATCTTGTTTGACAGAATAGCAGAAATCCGATGATTATTTCAGTTTGAAAAACTACCAGTGCCGCCTGTTTTTATTTAATTGAGAAGATAAAGAGCAAAGCTTCTATGGTATGTGAATACTTCTCTATGGAAACAGATCAAATATTTAGGTTGCAATAGTTGTAACTTTCTCCATTACCAAATCTATGAACTCTTAAGGCATCAGTGTTTCTTGATCTTTTTGTCGCTTCTTAGGACTTTACAAGAAGAAAGACAATGTGAGAGGATGTGGACACAATTGAATATATGAGTCTCAAAACTAAAATATGCTACTTCACAGGATGAAAGAGAAGGGAAGAAAAAGTCTCACCAAAAGTTAAAGCAGTAATCAGGGAGTAGCTCTTCAGAAGAGGGAGATAAAAGGAAATGGCAGAAAGGCCAAGGGAAGCTGAGTGCTGAGAATTGGCAGAGGGGCTGGAAGGCTTGGAGTGATTGACTCAAAGAGAGCGCAACATTAAAGGAGGCTTTGAAAACACCTCAAACACAGAATGAAAAAGGCTAGTTAAATGAGAATTGCTTTATCTTGAGGAAGGACATGTTTTATTTATGTCTATATAAACAGATATGAAAAGTTATATTGCTTCACTTGTTTCTTTCTTTCTTTCTTTCTTTTTTTTTGTTAGATGTAGTGTTGTTTTGCAAAGATGGTCCCTGGGCTTAACTTGAGTAAATCAGATGGTCTGACCCTGATTTAGTTGAAAGAAACTCCTGAAGCATAGGGCAAGAAAGATGGTATTCAGGGTGCTTTGAAAAGAATGGCAGCTAACGGATGACCCTATAAACTGTGGAGTTGTGGGAATGCTACAGGAAAATGGAAGGAATGATCCATGTAACCTCAATGAATTTGAACTAGAAAGTGGGAGAGTTGGGAGGAGATGAGTGATAGAATAAAATATGAGACTTTCCTCCTGTCTCCCAACTTAATTTTTAAAGTTCTCTTTCTTGAGAGCTTCTGAACAGCTCAGCGCTATGTTTCTAATGTATTTCTTGAATGGACTTGTCCTCCTGGTTCTCTTCCTTCAAACAAAAGTTCTCTGAAACTTAGAAGGGGCTTGTGTATGTGTCCGTTACTGTAGCTTAAAAGCTGCAGACTATCACTTTTCTTAAAGAGGGGTCTCTTTCTGGCTAGTTGGTGCCAGTGCCTTTTGTTGTTGTTCATTTGCTCAGTCTGACTCTTTGCAGCTAGGAACTGCAGCTCACCAGGCTTCCTTGTCCTTCACTATCTCCCTGAGTTTGCTCAGACTCAAGACCATTGAGTCGATGACGCCATCCAACCATCTCATTCTCTGTCATCCCCTTCTCCACTGTCCTCAATCTTTCTCAACATCAGGGTCTTTTCCAATGAGTCAGCTCCTTGCATCAGGTGGCCAAAGTATCGGAGCTTCAGCTTCAACATCAGTCCTTCCACTGAATATTCAGTGTTGATTTGACTTTAAGATTGACTGGTTTGATCTCATTGCAGTCCAATGGACTCTCAAAAGTCTTCTCTAGAACCACAGTTTGAAAGCATCCATTCTTCTTCACTCAGCCTTCTTTATGTTCCAACTTTCACATCCATACATGACTACTGGAAAAAAAACAAAAACAAAAACAAAACAAAACATAGCTTTGACCATACGAAACTTTGTCAGCAAAATGATATCTCTGCTTTTCAATATGCTGTTCAGGTTTCTTATAGCTTTCTTCCAAGGAGCAAGAGTCTTTTAATTTCATGGCTGCCATCACCATCTGCAGTGATTTTGAAGTCCAAAAAATATTCTGTCTCAATAGTTCTCACAGAGAGGCAGTCTCACAAATTGATGATTCCAACCCAACTCTTAGTAATAGCACATGACTCTTACTACACTACTTCTATTAAATACAATGATGGCAATCATTACAATTAGCTGACATTTATCAAGCACTTGCTATGGTTTAAGCACTATATTGAACATTTTCTATGCATTATCCCATTAAACTTTATAATAATCCTCTAAGGTAGATGCCCTGGAAGATATTCGTCACTTCCACTGTACAGAAGTGACAAACAGATTCAGGGACTAGATATGATAGACAAAGAGCCTGAAGAATTATGAACAGAAGTTTGTGACATTGTACAGGAGGCATCAAGGAAGCATCATTGTATAGGAGGATCAAGACTATACCCAAGAAAAACGAACGCAAAAAGGCAAAATGGTTTTTCTGAGGAGGCCTTACAAATAGCTGAGAAAAGAAGGGAAGCAAAAGGTAAAGGAGAAAAGGAAAGATATACACATCTGAATGCAGAGTTTCAAAGAATAGCAAGGAGAGATAAGAAAGCCTTACTCAGTGATCAGTGCAAAGAATAGAGGGAAACAATAGAATGAGAAAGATGAGAGATCTCTTCAAGAAAATTAGAGATACCAAGGGAATATTTCATGCAAAGATGGGTGCAATAAAGGACAGAAATGGTATGGACCTACAGAAGCTGTAGATATTAAGAAAACATGGCAAGAATACACGGAAAAATGATACAAAAATGATCTTCATGACCCAGATAATCATGATGGTGTGATCACTCACCTAGAGCCAGACATCCTGGAACATGAAGGAATGTGAAGTCAAGTGGGCCTTAGGAGACATCACTATGAGTAAAGGTAGTGGAGGTGATGGAATTCCAGCTGAGTTATTTCAAATCTTAAAAGATGATGCTGTGAAAGTGCTGCACTAAATGTGTCAGCAAATTTGGAAAATTCAGCAGGGGCCACAGGACTGGAAAAGGTAGGTTTTCATCCCAATCCCAAAGAAAGGCAATGCCAAAGAATGTGCAAAGTACTGCACAATTACACATATCTCATGTGCTAGCAAAGTAATGCTCAAAATTCTTCACATGAGTTTTCAACAGTACATGAACTATGAACTTCCAGATGTTCAAGCTGGATTTAGAAAAGTCAGAGGAACAAGAGATCAAATTGCCAACACCTGTTGGATCATTGAAAAGACAACAGAGTTCCAGAAAAACGTTTACTTCTGCTTTATTGACTATGCTAAAGCCTTTGACTGTGTGGATCACAACAAACTGGAAAATTATTAAAGACTTGGAATACCAGACCATCTTTCCTGCCTCCTAAGAAATCTGTATGCAGGTCAAGAAGCAACAGTTAGAACTGGACATGGAACAATGGGTTAGTTCCAAATTGGGAAAGGATACATCAAGGCTGTATATTGTCACCCAGCTTATTTAATTTATATGCAGAGTACATCATGCTCAATGCCAGAGTGGATGAAGCACAAGCTGGAATCAAGTTGCTAGGAGAAATATCAATAACCACAGATATGCAGATAGCACTACCCTTATGGCAGAAAGCGAGAAGGAATTGAAGAGCTTCTTGATGAAAGTGAAAGAGGAGAGTGAAAAACCTGGTTGAAAACTCAACATTTAGAAAACTAAAATCATGGCATCTGGTCCCATCACTCCATGGCAAATAGATGGAGAAACAGTGGAAACAGTGAGAGGTTTTGTTTTCTTGGGCTCCAAAATCACTGCAGATGGTGACTGCAGCCATGAAATTAAAAGACGCTTGCTCTTTGGAAGAAAAGTTATGATCAACCTAGACAGCATATTAAAAAGGAGAGACATTAGTTTGCCAACAAATGTCCTAGTCAAAGCTATGGGTTTTCCAGTAGTCATGTATGGATGTGAGAGTTGAACTATAAATAAAGCTGAGCATGGAAGAATTGGTGCCTTCAAACTGTGGTGCTAGAAAAGACTTTTGAGAGTCCCTTGAACTGCAAAGAGATTCAACCAGTAAATACTAAAGAAATCAGTTCTGGATACTGAATATTCATGGAAGGACTGATGCTGAAGCTGAGACTCCAATAGTTTGGCCACCTGATGTGAAGTACTGACTCATTAGAAAAGACCCTGATGCTGGGAAAGATTGAAGGCAGGAGAAGGGGACGACAGCAGATGAGATGGTTGGATGGTATCACTGATTCGTTGGACATGAATTTGAGCAAATTCTAAGAGTGGGTGAGGGACAGGGAAGCCTTTCGTTCTGAGGTCCTTGAGGTTTCAAAGAGTCAGACACAACAGAGCAACTGAATTGAGCTGACCTGAGGTAGATGCCCAAATTATATAGCAAGAAAGCCTTAGAGTAAGAACTCAAACTTTGTTCTGTTCCTTCATTATATTACACTTTTTTGTTATTTGATGCCTTGAGTGTTTGTTTTCTCTGTATGCACTGCCTGACTTCTTTCTCTTAAACTATTACTCCCTTGCTGCTTCCATCTACAGCACCTCCCTGAGAGGAGCATTCCAGCAAGAGTTGGGGTGCTGGGAGTTGGGGCTTTTACTTAGCTGAAGGGGTCTGCCTCTGTGCCTGAAAGATACATGCTATGAACTCAGATATTAAAGAATCTGCCTGTAATGCAGGAGACCAGGGTTTGATTCCTGAGTTAGGAAGATACCGTAGTGAAGGGAATGGCAAACTGCTCCTGTATTCTTGCCTGGAGAATTCCATGGCCAGAGGAGCCTAGTGAGCTTTAGTCCATGGGGTCGCAGAGTCAGACATGACTGAGTCACACACACACACACACACACACACAGGTATTTCTGTTATCATGTGTTCCTCTTTCATTATGGTTTGTTGATGAGGATGATACCCTATTGAGGCTTCATGACTCTGATGGCCAGTGCAATCTCCTTGTCTTCTCTCTCTTCAGCTGTAGAGCTTCTGAGGCCATAGGGGATGGCTGCTGCTGGTGCTGCTACTAAGTCGCTTCAGTAGTGTCCGACTCTGTGCGACCACATAGACGGCAGCCCACCAGGCTCCCCTGTCCCTGGGATTCTCCAGGCAAGAACACTGGAGTGGGTTGCCATTTCTTTCTCCAATGCATGAAAGTGAAAAGTGAAAGTGAAGTCGCTCAGTCATGTCCGACTCTTAGCGACGCCATGGACTGTAGCCCACCAGGCTCCTCCATCCATGAGATTTTCCAGGCAAGAGTACTGGAGTGGGGTGCCATTGCTTTCTCCAATAGAGGATGACAGAGACCACATAAATCTGGGTCTTTTTTTGTGAAATCTCTCACCTCCATAGTCTGTATTGCATCATAACTATAGAAAGAAGTGACATTGTTTTGATGACTGACAGTGGGGTTCTTTGTTATAGTAGTTGGTATTACTTATCCAAAATAATACATGACTGTACTGGGTCTGCCTTTTATCCTTACACATTTTCATAAAAGCTTTTGCTTTCACCAGGATGGAAATAATAAAATAAGGGAAGGAAAGAGGGGATATGGAAAGGAGAAATGAAGGAAAGGAGGGAGGAGAAAAGGAGAGAATTCTTCAATTTTCAGTAGACACAGATTGGGTGTCCTACAAACTTAATTTGATTTTGACATTATGCATTTGGAAAGTGTCAGACCCCACAGATCAAAAGGTTGAATTTCATACGACTGCTTCCCCTGCAGATCATCACTTGCACTCCTAATTGACAAGCTATAAACCAGGGATTCCCATGGTCCCTTCCTCAGCTTTGATATTTGTCAGGATGGCTCACAAAACTCAGGGAAACATTTACATTTACCATTTAATTATCAAAGATATTATAAGGTTACAATGAACAGCCAGATGAAGAGATGCTTAGGGCAAGGTCTGGGAAGGTCCCAAGTATAACATCTTCTTTCCCAAGATAGAACTGGGCATGTGAATGTGTTCATGAACTCAGAAGTTCATCAAGTCTCATTGTACAAGAGTTTTCATAGAAATTAATCTGCAGCCCACTCCCCTTTTCCCTTTTCCCTTTCCAGAGGTTGGTGGGTATAGCTGAAAGTTCCAGTCTTCTGATCATTGGATCCTTCTGGTGGCCAACGTAATCCTCAGACTATCTAGGGGCTTTGCTTTAACTCACTTCACTAGCCTAAATTCAGGTCTGCTCAAAAGGGGCTCCTTGTTAATAACAAAAGACACACCTATTACTCAGGAAATTTCAACAGTTTTTTGGGAGCTTTGTGCTGGGAACTGTGGAAAGATTGCAAATTTTTAAATATACCAGAGGTCACCATTTGTAGGATATGTTCCTCAGGATTTTGAGCCTTTATTCCTGAAAGCTGTCACTCTTCTCCCCATTTCCCATGGAAAATATTTTCTTCTTTTTTAATACAATTTGTTGTTGTTATTTAGTCACTAAGTTAAATCTGACTTTTTGTGACCCCATGAACTGTGGCACACCAGGCTCCTCTGTCTTCCACTATCCAGTTTTCCCCATAGCCAATCCTTCCCATCAGGAAGCTTGCACAAGCCTCTTATCCTCATCTGTCAGAGAGCAGACAGAATGAAAACCACAATCACTGAAAACAAAATGATCACATAGAACACAGTCTTGTGTAAGTCAATGAAACTAGGAGCCATGAGTGTAGGGTCACCCAAGATGGACAGGTCACAGTGGAGAATTCTGACAAAATGTGGTCCACTGGAGAAGGGAATGGCAAACCACTTCAGCATTCTTGACTTGAGAACCTCATGAACAGCATGAAAAGGCAAAAAGATAGGACACTGAAAGATGAACCCCCAAGTCAGTAGGTGTCAAAATGTTACTGGAGAAGAGCAGAGAAATAGCTCCAGAAGGAATGAAGAGGCCAAGCAAAAGCAGAAATTATGCCCAGCTGTGGTTGTGTCTGGTGGTGAAATTAAAGTCCGATGTTGTAAAGAACAACACTGCACAGGAACTTGGAATGTTAGATCAATGAATCAAGGTAAATTGGAAGTGGTCAAACAGGAGATGGCAAGAATGAACATTGACAATTCAGGAATCCGTGAACTAAAATGGATGAGAATGGGCTAATGTAATTCAGATGACCATTATATCTACTACTGTGAGCAAGACTCCCCTAGAAGAAATGGAGTAGCCCTCATAGTCAACAAAAAATTATGAAATGCAGTACTTGAGTGAAACCTTAAAACGTACAGAATGATCTGGGTTCATTTCCAAGGAAACCATTCAAAATCACAGTAAGCCAAGTCTATGTCCCAACCACTAATGCTGAAGAAACTCAAGGTGAATGATTCTATGAAGACCTACAAGATTTTCCAGAACTAACACCAAAAAGATGGGGATTGGAATACTAAAATAAAAAGTCAAGAGATACATGGAGTAACAGGCAAGTTTGGCCTTGGAATACAAATGAAGCAGGACAAATGCTAACAGAATTTTGCCAAGAGAACATACTGGTCATAGCAAACATCCTCTTTCAGCAACACATGAGATGGTTCAACACATGGACGTCACTGAGGTCAATATCAAAATCTGATGTATAATATTTAGCAAAAACAAGACTGGGAGCTGACTGTGGCTCAGATCATGAGCTCCTCATTGTAAATTCAGACTTAAATTGAACAAATAGGGAAAAACCACTAGGCCATTCAGATATGACCTAAATAAAATCCCTTATGATTATACAGTGGAAGTGACAAATAGATTCAAGGGATTAGATCTGATAGACACAGTGCTTGAAGAACTATGGACAAAGATTTGTAACATTTTACAAGAGGCAGTGAACAAAAACATCCCCAAGAAAAAGAAATGCAACAAGGCAAAATGGTTGTCTGAGGAGGCCTTACAAATAGTTGAGAAAAGAAGAGAAGCTAAAGAAAGTGGAAAAAAGGAAAGATATACACATCTGAATGCAGAGTTTCAAAGAATAGCAAGGAGAGATAAGAAAGCCTTCCTCAGCGATCAATGCAAAGAAGTAGAGGAAAACAATAGAATGGGAAAGACTAGAGATCTCTTCAAGAAAATTAGAGATACCAAGGGAATATTTCATGCAAAGATGGGTGCAATAAAGGACAGAAGTGTTATGGACCTAACAGAAGCAGAAGATATTAAGAAAAGGTGCCAAGAATACACAGAAAAACTATACAAAAAAAGATCTTCATGACAAGATAACCACGATGGTGTGATCACTCATCTAGAGCCAGACATCTTAGAGTGTGAAGTCAAATGAGCCTTAGGAAAACATTACTATGATCACAGCTAGTGGGAGTGATGGAATCCCAGCTGAACTATTTCAAATCCTAAAATATGATGCTGTGAAATGCTGTGCTCCATATGCCAGCAAATTTGGAAAACTCAGCAGTGGCCACAGGAATGGAAACGGTCAGTTTTCATTTCAACCCCAAAGAAGGGTAATGCCAAAGAATGTTCAAGTATGCACAATTGCACTCATTTCACATGTTAGGTAATGCTCAAAATCCTTCAAGCTAGTCTTCAACAGTACATGAACCAAGAAATTCCAGATGTTCAAGCTGGATTTAAAAAAAGACAGAGGAATCAAATATCAAACTGCCAACATCCATTGGATCATAGAAAAAACAAGGAAATTAAAAAAAAATCTACTTCATTGATTATGCTAAAGTCTTTGACTGTGTGACTCACAACAAACTGGAAAATTCTTCAAGTGATAGGAATACCAGACCACCTTTCCTGGCCCCTGAGAAATCTATATACAGCTCAAGAAGCAACAGAACTGGACATGGAGCAATGGACCGGTTCAAAACTGGGGAAGGTGTATTCAAGGCTGTATATTGTCACCCTGCTTATTTAACTTATACGCAAAGTTCAATATGTGAAATGTCTTACTGGTTGAAGCACAAACTGAAATCAAGATTGCCAGGAGAAATATCAATAACCTCAAATATGCAGATGACACCACCCTTATGACAGAAAGTGAAGAGGAATTAAACAGCTTCTTGATGAAGGTGAAAGAGGAGAGTGAGAAAGCTGGCTGAAAACTCAGCAGAAACTAAGATTATGGCCTCTGGTTCCGTCACTTCATGCAAGTAGATGAGGAAAAAGTGGATACAGTCACAGATTTTATTTTCTTGGGCTGCAAAATCACTGCAGATCATGACTACTGCCATGAAATTAAGACACTTGCTCCTTGGAAGAAAAGCTATAACAAACCTAGACAGTGTATTAGAAAATCAGAGACATCACTCTGCCTATAAAAGTCTATCTAGTCAAAGCTATGGGTTTACCAGTAGTCATGTATGGATGTGAGAGCTGAACCATAAAGAAGACTGAACACTAAAGAATTGATGCTTTCAAATTATAGTGCTAGGGAAGACTCTTGAGAGTCCCTTTTACAGCAAGGAGAACAAATCATTGTATTTTCAAAGGAAATCAACCCTGAATATTCAACTGAAGCACTGATGCTGAAGCTCCAATCTTTGGCCACCTGATGTGAAGAACTGACTCACTGGAAAAAACTCCCATGCTGGGAAGGATTGAAAGCAGAAAGAGAAGGGAGCAACAGAGGATGAGATGATTGGATGGCATCATTGACTCCATGGACATGAGTTTGAGCAAACTCCAGGAGGTAGTGAAGGACACGGATGTCAGTCATGCTGCACTCCATTGGACTACAAAGAGTCAGACACAACTGAGCAGCTGAAAACAACAGCAAATCTCCCTGTTTGTTCAAATTCATTTGGACTTGAACTATTGGTGATGCTATCTGACCATCTCACCTACAGTTCCCTTCCTCTTTTGCCTTCAGTCTTTACAAGCATCAGGGTCTTTTTCCAGCTTGTTGGCTCTTGGCATCAGGTGGCCAAAGTATTGGAACTTCAGCCTCAGCATCAGTTCTTTCTACGAATACTCAGGATTTCCTTTAGGA
The DNA here is from genome assembly GCA_006408695.1 of Aepyceros melampus. Lineage (NCBI taxonomy): Eukaryota > Metazoa > Chordata > Mammalia > Artiodactyla > Bovidae > Aepyceros > Aepyceros melampus. Next base: position 576,655 of record SJXQ01011025.1, on the reverse strand, counting down.
TTGACTGGTTTGATTTTTCTGCAGTCCAAGAGACTCTCAAGAGCCTTCCCCACGACATCGGTCATAGTGTCTTTGAGTTGCATGAGCCCCTATGCCATGACAAACCTGTGATACATGAAGTGGAAATACAAATTTTACCTTTGGTCAATGTACAATGCAGATCTCTACTTTAATCATAACTGCTTTAATCTTTAGAACTGATGTCAGTACACATTGATCTTTGACCTCTCCCATTCTCTTTTCCTTAATCAGTTTGTCGATTAGCCACATGTTATTTTGTTTGATAATATCCTTATTTCTATGTATATAGCTTATATATCTAGATTGAAACTCCTTATGACCTGAGAGGGTATCTTGTGCTTTTTCATTCATAAATGTCTCAGGCATAATATGGATAATTAATAGATTTCCATAATTATTATTAGAAGACAGGTTTTTGTATCATGATTTTACCTATCATGATTACATAATACCTTAATATGCTTACATGTTTGTGATTAGGTAATACCTTAACATTCCCTGGAGAAGGGAATGGCAACTCACTCCAGTACTCTTGCCTGGAAAATCCCATGACTGAGGAGCCTTGTGGGATACAGTCCACAGGGTCGCAAACAGTCGGACACAACTAAGCGACTTCATTTTCACTTTAACATGCATACATGTTTGTGAAAATTAAATATTAGGCAATGGTTTATAATAGTGAAGGAACTCATTAGAAAATCCATGAATCATGATCCTAGAGACAAGATTTTTGTTATTTTAAGAGTGATGTGATATTGAGTTCATGACTTTCATTTTGTTGAAATATGAATAAGTCTATAAACCTGTAGGCTTTGCAGCTCATTAGAGACAGTAACAGTGCCAAGGAAGGCAGACAACTTTAGCTCAAATAAACAAATAGTTAGAGATGACAACAGAAATTTAAACAAAACTCTCATGGCTCTCTTCACTCCTGTAGACATTGTTCTCTGTTCTGTTACCTCTAACATACATGCACTCATACAGTATCATTCACAGACACTGCACACTGCATTCTCTTCAGCACAGAACAACTTTATATTCTAAAGGATATTATTGTGTTTACCCACAGGTACAGGTTTCTGAAAATTCTCTACAAAATTATCACCACATTAACAAAGCAAAACTTCCTAGCTCTGTTATGTATTTTGCAGTATCAGCCCTGCTCTGGAAGTTGTTTAGATTTGCAGATCAATGGAGTAGAAGAAAAAGCAAGACTAGGAAATGAGATGCAACCAGGAGCTGGAGGGTATCTGGGGAAAAGGAATGGCGAGTGGAGTTGAAGGTTAGTATCAGGGTCAACTAGGTCCATGAGGGTGATAGGATTTCAGAAACTACTGACAATTCTACAACTTTTTTTTTTTTCCACTTAAAAGGAGAAACCAATGTCTGGCCAAAAGTGTTATTTCAATTTAAATGTGTGAATGGGAGACATTATGTCTACATGTGTTAATCTGAGATGTGCTATGTAAGGAAGAACTGAAAGAGTCCCATTTTTTTCTTCTTATGCCTCTGAATTTCTTAATCCTTTTTTAGCTTTTGTCCTTTCAGCTCAGCCAGGAGCTGCCTTGAGACCAGTCTATGGAAATGTGCCGGGCTCTGAACTGAGCTGTAAAGAATGAAGGTGAAGCTTTGAGCTGCTAGATTCATGGCTGGGCTTTTTACACACACATAAAATATGAATCTCAGTTGTATACAAAGCTGAACCCATCGTGCCAAAAGGATCCCAGTCAAGCAGGCCTGTAAAATGAAATCCTCTTGGACTAATTTAAGGAGACCTGAGTGATATAAATTGTGGCCTGCTCAAACGCAGGAAAAAAAAAAAAAAACAAAAACCCAACTTGAATACATGCTTCTCTCTTGGTGCCATTGGCAGCCCTGGAATATGAGCAATGGGAACAGAAAACAGATCCAGAATTTAGATCTCAATTCATTTCCCATATAACTCTGCAGCTCCCTATTTATACTGGTCTTGTGGGCCTAATGAAACCCTCTTTTCAGTGGGAATTTAATATGGAGATAAACTTCAATAAATAAATGGGTTTGAGTTGGCTCAATTCTAATGCCTTTCAGTCTGGTATAGCCACTTCTCTGGAATTGGTATGCATAGAAGCAAAATGCTCGTAAAACCATTCTTGATAAAAGAATTAATTCACACAGAACACTGAGCTGGAACCTCTGCCTATCAGACGAAGATTTTTCTGTTTCATTCGATTTTTCACTAACTGTCTTAGAGGTCTTTTGTTATCTGACTAGGCACAAGTGCTCAAGGTCCCTCTGACCTTCTTAAGCAGGCACTTAATGGTTATTACAGCAATTAAATACAGTTGTATGTAAAAAGATTTCAATATCTGTTTAAGAGATTTCAAGGAGTAGAAGATGTACTGCAAATAACATGTGTAACCTTGAAGATGAGTTTCATTTGAAGCAACATTCAGCCTCTTATCTCCTAGAAGGAATTAACTTGTTAGGATTTGAGAAGTGCCTCATCTTCACACACTGGGACAGAGGATCTGCTCCTTTCTGTAGAAGATAGAAGATAATTTCTGTGACTGCCATTTAGTTAAGTTTTTAGGGAAAGGTACTGACGTATTAAGCACTGATGTATTAATTAAAAAAATTTATTTTTTTGATTTAACAACTATTTTTTGAGCACTAGCAAGTGTTTGGTGTGTTCATAATATTCCAGACCACGATCCTTTACTTGGTAAGTCAATTAATGTACAGAGAAGACAGCATAGTCATGAATATTTTATCAAAAATTAGATTTCCACCTTCTTGTGGCACACATGAGAATCTAACAAATCATAACATGCTTTTCTTTTCAATTTAAAAAACAGAACAAAAACCTACAACTTTGTGCAAATTGATGTGGCTTATTTCTCCAACTGTTGGGTAATTTGCTCTCTTCCAACCTTACATCATTATAAGAGAGAATGATTAATGTTGTAATCAATTTATGAAGGGATTCATATCTATTAAAAATGTAAGAGAAAATAGACATTGTTTTAAGAAACTGTTTTATGAAACATTGAAAAACATATTTTATATAAATAAAAGAAAAAATTGAATATAATATGTAAATACTTTCTTAATTTTTTTTTTTTTTGCTAAGGAAACAGTTTGCAAAAAGAAAATGTGAATCTCCAATGTATAGTTGCAATGTTGTTTTATTCTAAAAATAGTTTAGTAAGCCAATGAAGAATTTTCAAGAATTGTTTACTGCTGAGATATGTGCTATGTAAATCCAAAAAGAACATTCCTCTAAAATAGAGATGATAATTTTTTTTCTTTGAGAGTCTCTTTCAAATGACAAGTTCTGCTTTTCCTCTAGAGAGAGTTTCTCCTTTCATAATTTCCATAAGAAAAGATTGTATTTTCTAATACACTTAATCAAAACTTAACTCTAGAGATTACTATGTTTATAAGGTTATTCTAATAGGACCTTTTACAAAAATGATGGGCCTGAGCTCTGTTTCAAGTTCAGAGTGTCAGGCCTGGCAGGTTGCTATAGCTTCAGGGCAAAGCCAGCCTTATTCTAGGGCAGAAATGGGTGCCTGCTTACCAGAGTGATGAGAAGCATACTAAAGTCTTAGAAACCAGAGCTGTCACCCATCAATTAATATTACTTTGGAGTTTAAATCCTTGTGTTAATGACTTCTTTTTATGCTTTAGCCAGGGATGGTGAGAGATTTTATTTCATTTTCCAGTGTTGGCAGTGGCTGTAGGAACTGCGTTTTTAAGACTGTTTAACTGCTAAATAGATCAGTGGAAAAGAGTAATACAATTGTTTAGTAATGTCTGTCATAGATCAGGGCTAGATTGTATCTGACAATCTTTTGAGTTATCAATTTGGCCATATAAAGCATAAATACCTTCTAACTTAGAGACTGAACTTATGGTTGCGAGTGGAGAGTGAAAGGATTGCAGGATGGGGGAAGGATATTTAGGGAGTTTGAGACTGACAAGTACACGTGGCTATATTTAAAATGGATAACCAAATAGTACAGCACATTGAATTCTGCTCAGTGTGGAGGGGAGTTTGGGGGAGACTGGGGGAGAATGGGTACATGTATATGTATGGCTATATCCCTTTGCTGTTCACCTGAAACTTTCACAAGATTGTTAACCTGCTATGAGAAGTGAAAGTGAAAGTCACTCAGTCACGTCCGACTGTTTGGATTCTGTGGAATATACAGTCCATGGAATTCTACAGGCCAGAATACTGGAGTGGGCAGCCTTTCCCTTCTCCAGGGGATCTTTCCAACCCAGGGAGTGAATCCAGGTCTCTTGCATTGCAGGTGGATTCTTTACCAGCTGAGCCACAAGGGAAGCCCAAGAATACTGGCATGGGTAGCCTATCCCTTCTCCAGCAGATCTTCCAGACCCAGGAATTGAACCAGAATCTCCTGCACTGCAGGTGGGTTCTTTACCAAATGAGCTAATCAGCTATACACCAATACAAAAGAAAAAGTAAAAAAAAAAAAAATCCAGCATAAATACCTCCTAGGCATTTACTATGCCTATTGCTTGGTCTGTGGAATCTTTTTTATTTGGGGAAGTATATTTATACACATGTACACATGCATAATATATGTATATATGAACATAGATAATTATAGACATTTGTGAATATATAAAATATGTATTGTGAGTGTAGAGCTCAATGAAATTTTGCAAAGTGTAAAATATCAGTATAACTACCACTAAGATGGATTATTAGAACAGAAACAATATTACCATCACCTCTTAAGCTTGTCCCTTTATAGTCACTGTTTATTCCCCTCCCCAATGACAATAGATTTTGACTTTTAACACATACAATAGATTTGCTTGTTCTGAAATATACGTTAATGAAATCATACAAGATGTTTTCTCTTGTGCATGCCTTCTTTAGCTCAACATTATAATTTCAAGATTTACTCATGCTTGGCAAGTGGCAACAGTTTATTTGCAATTGTATAATATTTTATTTTTTGAATATGCCACAATTATATAATATTGCTAATTAACATTTGGTTTGTTTCCAGTTTTGGGTTATTAACATTACTATGGACATTTTATGAATTACTTTTGCAGCATACATACCTTTGTGTTGTGTATATGCTGAAGAGTAGAATCGCTTGGTCATAAAGGATGCATGTATTCGGTTTTAGTAAGTACTGCGAAATGGCTTTCTAAAGTATTCTTGTGAATTTATAGAACCATCAGAAATTTATAAGATACTCCACACCCAGTCCAATAATTTGTACTGGCATTTGTAAGGTTGTGGTCATACTAGTGGGTGTGTAGCAGAATCTCATTGTGGTTTTAACTTACATTTTCTGATGATTACTAATGGTGAGGATATTTTCTAATGCTTATTAGCTCTTTGATATCTTTGTGTGTGTGTGAAATATCTATTCAAGTCTATTGCCCATTTTTTCCTATTGAGTTGATCACCTTTTCCATATCTCATAGGAATTTAAGAATATACTCTAGGTATAAGTCCTTTGTCAGATACATGCACTTCAAAAATCTCTCAAAATGTTTAATAACATCTTTTGGAAATCAGAAGTACTTAATTTTAACAAAGTTAAATTTATCATTCTTCATTTATGGTTAATAATTTTTGTCCACATTAAGAAATCTCTTCTTACTTCAAAGACATGAAGCATGCAGATTTCATATTCTGATTTATATACAACCTAGAATTGAGTGTTGTTATGTCTAATGTGAAGTAGGGGAAAAGATTTGAAATGAATATCCAATTTAGTGGAAATGATAACACCATTTTTTTCTCATCGAATAGTGATGGCAGTTTGGTCTTAAGAAACTGTATATATCTTTTTCTGGTTTCTCTCTTGTAGTCTGCTCGTCTATGGTCTATTTTGTATCAATACTACTTATAGGAGATTTGTTATGTCTTAATAGGTTAAAGTGTCTGCCTCCAATGCGGGAGACCCAGGTTCGATCCCTGGGTCAGGGAAGATTCCCTGGAGAAGGAAATGGCAGTCCATTCCAGTATTCTTGCCTGGAGAATCCCATGGACAGAGAAGCCTAGTAGGTTACAGTGCACGGGGTCGCAAAGAGTCGGACACGACTGAGTGACTTTACCTTACCTTACCTTAATATTCCATAGTCTAATTCTTGCAACTTTTTAAAGATTATTGTCACTGTTATTAACTCTTTATATTTTAATACACATTTTAGATGCATGATACTGGATGCTTGGGGTTGGTGCACTGGGACGACCCAGAGGGATGGGTATGGGGAGGGAGGAGGGAGGGGGGTTCAGGATGGGGAACATGTGTATTCCTGTGGCGAATTCATGTTGATGTATGGCAAAATCAATACAATATTGTAAAGTAATTAACCTCCAATTAAAATAAATAAATTTATATTAAAAAATAATAGAATCAGCTTGTCAATTTTTGTATTAACACTTTCACATAGACACAGGGTACGTTAGGAATTCTAGTTTAATTCCATTGTCTCTATAGGTAAATTGGGTGAAAGCTGATATTTTTATTATATTGCATGATATGGTCTATTTTATCATTAATTCAGATATGGTTTCATTATTTGAAAAACAGCTTATAGTTTTCCATATAGAGATCTTATATATTTTCCTAGGTACATTTGTAGACTTAAAGATTTTAGGTAACACTGAAAATAGTTTTAAAAGTTTCACTTTCTAGTTTTTTTTGTTTTTAGAATGTAAAAGTAAAATTAATATGTGTACAATGATTTTGCACTCACAGAATGAGCTAAATTAAATTATTATAATAATTCTAGTAGTTTTACATAGATTTTTAATAGATGAAAATGTTTTCAGATAATGATAAGTTTACTTTTTCTATTCTATTTTTTATCTTTTCTTACTTTATTGGATTAGCAAAGATCTCTGCTACAATGATAAGTAGAATCAATGAGCATTCTTGTTTTGAAATGCTTTTAATATTTCATCATTAGGAAGATATTTGCTGTTGGTTTTTGTGTATATATGTTATCAGATTATGAAAGTTTCCTGTTGTTTCTAGTCTGCCAAAAGATTTTTTTTTTAATGCTTAAGTGTTGCATGGAACAGGCAAAGAAACCAGAGATTAAATTGACAGCATCTGCTGGATCATAGAAAAAGCAATAGAATTCTAGAAAAACATCTACTTCTGCTTCATTGAGTCTTTGACTATGTGGATAACAACAAACTGTGGAAAATTCTTAAAGAGATGGGAATATCAGATCACCTTACCTGTTTCCTGAGAAACCTGTATGCAGGTCAAGAAGTTAACAGTTAGAACTAGAAATGTAACAATGGACTGGGTCAAAATTGGGAAAGAGTACCTCAAGGCTGTATATTATCACCCTGCTTATTTAACTTATATGCAGAGTACATCATGTGAAAGGCCAGGATGGATGAAGCACAATTTTGAATAAAATTTCTGGAAGACAAACATCAATAACCTCAAATATGCAGATGACACCACCCTTATGGCAGAAAGTGAAGACGAACTGAAGAGTCTCTTGATGAAAATGAAAAAGGAGAGTGAAAAAGCTGGCTTAAAACTAAACGTTCAAAAAATGAAGATCATGACATTTGGTCCCATTACTTCATGGCAAGTAGATGGGGAAACAATGGAAACAGTGAAAATTTTTTTTTCTTGGGCTACAAAATCACTGCAGATGGTGACTGCAGCCATGAAAATAAAAAATGCTTGCTCCTTGGAAAAAAGCTATGACCAACCTAGACAGCATCTTAAAAAGTGGAGACATTACTTTGTCAACAAAGGTCTATCTAGTCAAAGCTATGGTTTTTCCAGTAGTCATGTATGGATGTGCGAGTTGGACCATAAAGAAAGCTGAGCACTGAAGAGTTGGTGTTTTTGAACTGTGGTGTTGGAGAAGACTCTTGAGAGTCCCTTGGACTGCAAGGTCAAACCAGTCTATCCTAAAGGAAATCAGTCCTAAATATACATTGGAAGGAATGATACTGAAGCTGAAACTCCAATACTTTGGGCACATTATGCGAAGAACTGACACATTGGAAAAGAGCCTGATGCTGGGAAAGGTTGAAGGCAGGAGGAGAAGGGGATGGCATCACCAATTCAGGGGACATGAGTCTGAGCAAGCTCTGGGCAATGGTGAAGGACAGGGAAGCCTGGCAAGTTGCAGTTCATGGGGATGCAAAGAGTTAGACATGACTAGCAACTGAAGAGCAACCCAAATGCTCAGAAAATCTGATTTTTTCTCCTTATTTTGAAGATGTAGTGTATTATAATGATTCTTCCTCAAAAGTTTGACAATCGTACAGTTATAGAATAAATGATATGCTTTCTTTTTCTAACATTTTGGGTTTGATGGCATCTGGTCCTATCACTTCATGGCAAACAGATGGGGGCAATTTGTAAACAGTGTCAGATTTCATTTTCTTGGGCTCCAACATCAATGCGAGCAGTGACTGCAGCCAGAAATTAAAGATGCTTCAGTTCAGTCAGTTCAGTCGCTCAGTCATGTCTGGCCACCTGATATGAGGGCTACTCATATCAGCAAGAGTAAATGAAATGAAATGCAGTACTTGGGTGCAATCTCAAAAATGACAGAATGATCTCTGTTCATTTCCAAGGCAAACCATTGACTATCATAGCAATCCAAGTCTATGCCCCAACCACTAATGCTGAAGAAGCTGAAGTTGAGTGGTTCTATGAAGAAAATATGCTTACTCTTTGGAATAGCTATGACAAACCTAGACTAATTGAAAAGTAGAGACATCGCTTTCCTGATAAGAGTCTGAATAGTCAAAGCTTTGGATTTTCCAGTAGTTATAGATGGATGTGAGAACTGCACCATAAAGAAGGCCGAGCACTGAGGAACTGATGCTTTTGAACTGTGGTGCTGGAGAAGACTCCTGAGAGTGTCTTGGACTGCAAGGAGATCAAACCAATCAATCGTAAAGGAAAGCAGTCCTGAATATTCTTTTGAAGGACTGATGCTGAAGCTGAAGCTCCAATACTTTAGCCACCTGATGTGAAGGACTGACTCATTAGAAAAGACCCTGATGCTGGGAAAGATTGAAGGCAAGAGGAGAGAGGACGACAGAGGATGAGATGGTTGGATGGCATCACCAACTCAATGGACATGAGTTTGAGTAAACTCCGGGAGTTGGTGTTGGACAGGGAGGCCTGGCATTCTGCAGTTCATGGGATCACAAAGAGTTGGACACGACTTAGCAATTGAATAACAGCAATATTTTATATAAGGTATTTAACATTTACCTTTTGTAAGAGCTATTGGACTATTTTGTAACTGAAATTTTCCTTTCCTTTAAGGTCTTTGTCTAGTTTTGGTGTCAGCAAACCATAGAGGGACTCCCCTAGTGGTCCAGTGGTTAAGAATCTGCTTTTCTGATGCAGGAGATGTAGATTCAATCTCTTGTCAGGGAACTAGGATCCCACATGTTTCGGGGCAACTAAGCCCATGTGCTATAACCAGAGAGTTTGTACATGTCACCAAACGTTCCCAAATGCCACAACTAAGACCTTGTGCAGCTGAATAAATAAATGTTATATTAAAAAAGAAACCATAGAATGAGTCATTTGGTGAGTATACTTTCTTTTTGTTTTCTTTGAAATTTGTTATTTAAAATACATAATTAAATTAATATTATATTTTACTTCTATGCTTAGAAGAATTCACCAGCAAGCCATATGAGCCTGGAATTATCTTTTTTTTTTTTTTTCATATTTTGAATAATAAGTTTATTGTTTTTATATAATTCAAGCAGTACAGAGAAGTACAAAGTAGAGGGTAAAAAATTATAGAAAATCTTACCAACCTGAAATAATACTGTAAACATTAGCCAAACCAAATTCCAGCAACCTCTAGATGGATATTTTTCTAGATCTCAGTCTATATGCAGTTTTTTTTTTTTTT
>SJXQ01011025.1:500937-565648 GCA_006408695.1 Aepyceros melampus | reverse complement strand
CTCCCGCCCCACACCCTCTCTCCGGACCGTCCCCGTGCATCAGTCCCAAGCATCCTGCATCCCGCATCAAACCTAGACTGGCGACCCGCCTCTGTGTGTACAAAGTTGCATTTTTCAAGCATTTTATCCATTTCATTAAAATTTTTCAAATTCACTGGCTTGGAGTTATTCATAAAAACCACTTGTTATTTTTTAAAAGTCTGTAAAAGCTATAGAACCTATTGTATGTTTATCTTTTTGTTCCTGATAATGATAAATGTTAGTTTATACATTTTCTTGCTTTTGTTTTTTCTTGATTGATCTTGCTATCACTTTTATTAGTCTTAAAAAGGAAGAAAAAACTTTGTTTCTCTTGATTCTTCCCCAGTGTTCTTAAAAAATTCATTGATTTGGGTTCTTCTTCCTTTTTTTTTTTTAACTGAATTTTGCCTTTTTTGTTTTTCTCCAAGCTCCTTGAGATTGATACCTAGATAAGGCATTTCCCCCCTTACACATGTGTTTAAGGACTTGTTAAATTTGCATTTAAGCTTAGCTCTGAATTCACCCCATGAAATCTGATTAGTTATATTTCTACTTTAATTCAGTTTAAAGTATTTTTAAATTTCCTTTAGGATTTCTATTTTGATCCATGTGTTAAGTAGGAATATATTAGCTGATTTACAAACATATGAGGATTTTCCAGTTACTTTTGTTTTTATTTCTAGTTTAATTCCACTGTTGCTGGAGAATACACTATGTATAATTTCAATACTTAAAAATTTTTTGAGAGTTGCATTATAGTTCCACATATGGTCAATTTTGGTAAATGTTCAGTTTACACTTGAAACAATGTGTTTCATGCAGGTATTGGATGCAGGATTCTCTTCATGTCAAATAGGTGAAAGTGAAAGTTGCTCAGTTGTGTCCACCTCTTTGTGACCCCATGGACTATACAGTCCGTGGAATTCTCCAGGCCAGAATACTGGAGTGGGTAGCCTTTCCCTTCTCCAGAGGATCTTCCCAACCCAGGGATCAAACCCAGGCTCCTGCATTGCAAGTGGATTCTTTACCAGCTGAGCTACTTGACTGTGTGGATCACAACAAATTGTGGAAAATTCTTAAAGAGATAGGAATACCAGACCACCTTACCTACTTCCTGAGAAATCTGTATGCAAGTCAAAAAGCAACAGCTAGAACCAGACATGGAACAACGTAATGGTTCCAAATTGGGAAAGGAGTACGTCAAGGCTGTATATTGTCACCATGCTTATTTAACTTCTATGCAGACTACATCATGAGAAATGCTGGGCTGGATGAAGCATAAGCTGGAATCAAGATTGCCAGGAGAAATGTCAGTAACCTCAGATATGCAGATGATACCACCCTTATGGCAGAAAGCAAAAAGGAACTGAAGAGCCTCTTGATGAAAGTGAAAGAGGAGAATGAAAAAGCTGCCTTAAAACTCAATATTCAAAAAAAAACTAAGATCATGACATCCGGTCCCCACTTCATGGCAAATAGATAGAGAAACGTAGGAAACAGGCTTTATTTTTTTGGGCTCCAAAATCACTGCAGATAGTGACTGCAGGCATAAAATTAAAAGACACTTGCTCCATGGAAGAAAATCTGTGACAAACCTAGATAGCATATTAAAAAGCTGACATTACCCACAAAGGTATATCTAGTCAAACTTATGATTTTCCAGTACTCATGTATGGATGTGAGAGCTAGACCATAAAGGAAGCTGAGCACTGAAGAATTGATGCTTTTGCACTGTGGTGTTATAGAAGACTCTTGAGAGTCCCTTGGACTGCAAGGAGATCAAACCAGTCAATCCTAAAGGAAATCAGTCCTGAATATTCATTGGAAGGACTGATGCTGAAGCTGAAACTCCAATACTTTTGCCACCTGATGCAAAGAACTGCTTTATTTCAAAAGACCCTGATGTTGGCAAAGATTGAGGCAGGAGGAGAAGGGGCTGACAGAAGATGAGATGGTTGGATGGCATCACAGACTCGATGGACATGAGTTTGAGCAAGCTCCAGGAGATTGTTATGGACAGGGATCCTGCAGCATAAGGGGTTGCAAAGAGTCTGATACAACTGAGCAACTGAGATGAACTGAACTGAACTGTCTTTGTTGTCTCCTAATTCAATCATATTCTCTCTATATCTGTCAAAATAGTTTTAGCTTCCTAGTTGCTTTCTCTCCTTCAATGTCCCTTAATAGGTATTCAGTTTTGTCTTTTTTCCCTTGATTAGTTTCTCATTTCAGTTTTTTCCCCTGAAATTATCTTTTTCATCTTTTACTTCTCTATTTATCCATATTCAACTGACTCTCACTTCATTACTTCCCTTTTCATATTTCCATTTCTGTTCTAAGTGTTTTCAAAATATCTGTAAATACTTGTGTTGATATTTTAATACAGTTTAGAGTGCTATGTAATTTCCTTTTCCAACACAATTTTTTCTCTCCTGTGGTTTTTTGGGAGGGGGAGGGGCAGAATGGCATTTTCATTACCTTCTCATTCTTATTCCCCTTTTATGTTTTATTTTGGTACCAATTTTCAATAGATGAAGACTGTTTATAAATTTTTCCATGGAGAGGACTGGTGGTTTTATAGTATCATAAGATTCATAGTCTAAGTCTGACAAAACATGGTCGACTGGAGAAGGGTAAGGCAAATTGCTTTAGCATTCCTGCCTTGAGAACCTCATGAACTGTATAGAAAGGCCAAAAGATATAACAGTGAAAGATGAACTCCCCAGGTCAGCACATGCGGAATATGCCACTGTAGAAGAACAGAGAAATAGCTCCAGAAGGAAAGGAAAAGGCTGAGCCAAAGCAGAAACAGTGCCCAGCTGTGAATGTGTATGGTGGTGAAAGTAAAGTGTAATGCTGTAAAGAACAGTATTGTATAGGAACCTGTAATGGTAAGTCCATGAATCAACAAAAGTAACAAGTCAAGTGAACCTGGAGTAACAGGCAAGTTTGGCCTTGGAATACAAAATGAAGCAGGGTAAAGGCTAATGGTTTTGCCAAGAAAATGCACAAACCCCTCTTCCAACAACACAAGAGATGATTCTAACATGGGCATCACAAGATGTCCAATGCCAATACCAATACCAATAACAATATCAGACTGATTATATTCTTTGCAGCTGAAGATGGAGAAGCTCTATACAGTCAACAAAAACAAGACAGAGAGCTGACTGTTGCTCAGATCATGAACTCCTTATGGCAGAATTCAGACTTAAATTGAAGGAAGTAGAAAATAGAGAAAACCACTAGGCTTTTCATGTATGATATAAATCAAATCCCATGCGATTATACAGTGGAAGTGACAGATTTGAGGGAAAAGGTCTGATAGAGTGCCCAAAGACCTAGGGAGGTTTGTAACATTGTACAGGAGGTAGTGATCAAAACCATCTCCAAGAAAAAGAAATTCATAAAGGCAAAATGGTTGTCTGAAGAGAACTTACAAATAACTAAGAAAAGAAGAGAAATGAAAGGCAAAGGAGAAAAGGAAAGATATAGCCATCTGAATGTAGAGTTCCAAAGAGGAGCAAGGAGAGAAAAGAAAGCCTTCCTAAGTGACTGATACAAAGAAATAGAGGGAAACTACAGAATGGGAAAGACTAGAGAGCTCTTCAAGAAAATTAGAGATAACAAAGGAAAATTTCAAACAAAGATAGGTGCAATAAAGGATAGAACCAGTATGGACCTAAAATATAAGCTGAAGATACTAAGAAGATGTGGCAAGAATACACAGAAAAACTAAACAAAAAAAGATTTTAATGACCCAGATAACCACGATGGTGTGATCACTCACCTGGAACCAGACATCCTAGAGTGCAAAGTCAAGTGTGCCTTAGGAAACATTACAATGAACACAGCTAGTGGAGGTGATGGGAATTCAGCTGAGCTATTTCAAATCCTAAAAGATGATACTGTGAAAGTACTGCACTCAATAAGTCAGCAAATTTAGAAAACTCAGCAGTGGCCACAGAACTGGAAAAGGTCAGTTTTCATTCTAATACCAAAAAAGGGCAATGCCAAAAAAATATTCAAACTATTGCAGAATTGTACTCATCTCACATGACAGCAAATAATCCTCAAAATCTTCCAAGCTAGGCTTCAACGTATGTGAATCAATAACTTCCAAATGTACACACTGAATTAGAAAAAGCAATAGAACTAGAGACCAAATTGCCAACATCCATTTGCTCATAGAAAAAGCAAGGAAATTCCAGAAGAACATCTACCTCTGCTTTACTGACTACCTTAAAGTCTTTGACTGTGGATCGCACAAAAAATTGAAAATTCTTCAAGAGATGGGAATACCAGACCTCTTAATCTGCTTCCTGGAAATCGGTATGCATGTCATGAAGCAACAGTTAGAACCAAACATGGAACAACAGACTAGTTCAAAATTGGGGAATGAGTGCATCAAGGCTGAAAACTCAACATTCAAAAAGTGAAGATCATGGCATTTGGTTCCATCACTTCATGACAAATAGATGTGGAAACAAAGGAAACAGTGAGACTTTATTTTCTTGGGTTCCAAAATCCCTGCAGATGGTTACTGCAGCCATGAAATAAAAAGAAGCTTGCTCCTTGGAAGAAAATCTATGACAAACCTAGACAGTGTATTAGAAAGCAGAGACATTACTTTGCTGACAAAGATCCATATAGTCAAATGTATGTTTTTTCCAGTGTTCATGTATGGATGTGAAGGTTGGACCATAAAGATGGCTGGGCACTTAAAAAGTGATGCTTTCTAACTGTGGTACTGGAGAAGACTCTTAAGAGTCCCCTGGACTGCAAGGAGAATTAATCAGTCAATCCTAAAGGAAATCAAACCTGAATATTCATTCATTGGAAGGACTAAAGCTAAAGCTGAAACTCCAATACTCTGGCTACCTGATGTGAAGAGCTACTTCATTGGAAAAGACTCCAATGCTAGAGAAGATTAAAGGCAGGAGGAGAAGGGGCTGACAGAGGATGAGATGGTTGGCTGGAATCACAGACTCGATGGACATGAGTTTGAGCAAGATTCTGGAGATGATGAAGGACAGGGAAGCCTGGCATGCTGCAGTCCATAGGGTCACAAAGAGTCAGACACGATTGATGACTGAATAATAGCAACACGTTTAAGGTCATCCTGTTCTGCTATTACATTAAAGTATAGCTCTTTATGTGCTTCTCTGGTGGCTCAAACAGTAAAGAATCTGCCTGCAATGCAGGAGACCTGGATTCAACCTTTGGGGTGGGAAGAACCCCCGGAGGATGTAATGGCAACACACTTCAGTATTCTTGCCTGGAGAATCGTCATGGACAGAGGAGCCTGACGGGCTACTCTTCATAGGGACACAAAGAGTTGGACACGATTGAGCGACTAAACGCAATACAGCACATAGTTCTTTATAGAGACTTTATGTGACTTCCCTGGTGGCTCAGAGGTTAAAGCGTCTGCCTCCAATGCCGGAGACCTGGGTTCGATCCCTGGGTCGGGAAGATCCCCTGGAGAAGGAAATGGCAACCCACTCCAGTATTCTTGCTTGGAGAATCTCATGGACTGAGGAGCCTGGTGGGCTGCAGTCCATGGGGTCACAAAGAGTCAGACACGACTGAGTGACTTTACATTACATTACATTTGCTTTGTGGAGATGGGTTTTGGAGGAAAGAAATTATGTATCCTTAATGTTAAATTCCTTGATATATTTTGTTTTATGAAATCTTTTATTTTCCCTTCTTTTTTCCTCCTTTACCAAGTACTCCTCTATTTTTTACCCTCTTCTTGTACAAAGTGTTACTCTTTCAGGACAGGCGCCTCAAGTCTCAGATGAAGTTGATGAGTCTTTTCCCTGTAATTTTATTTGAATTCCTACTGCTTTCACACTTAGGGAGGACTTTCTCTTTATAAAGACTGACTGACTTCAGTCTCAGATCTGATGTTATTTCCGTTCTCCTCTGTTATGCGCATCTGTGTATGAGTGTGAGTTGCACCTGCCTTAGCGCAGCAGCAGCTTGGGAGAAAGCTCACCAGCGTTTGGGGTTTATTTTCCTACTTGCAGGTGATTTGGAACTTCTGAATTTCCTTATTATATTAATTCATGAGATAATACAATTCTTTTGTTATTATTGATAATTTCTTGAGGGGATATAAGAAGAGATTCAGATTTACACCACATGCATTGGCTTGGTTACCTAGAAACCTAGCTATTATTTTTCTTAGCACCTTAACGATATCAATCTGTTTTCTTGTTTCCCATATTTGTTTGTAACACTCAATTTTTAGTCTTTAATGTTGCTCCTTTGAAAGTAATGTGTCCTTTTATTTTTAATACTTTCAAAATTGTCTTTGTCTTTTTCTTCCAGAAATTTTACTCTGATTGTCCTAACTGTTATTTTCTTTTTCTTGCTTGAGATTTGCAGAGATTCTTCCATGTAATGTTTGTTGCCTTTTGTCAGTATAAAACATTTCTGATCAGTAACTCTTTTTATATTGTTTATTTCCCATTTGCCCTGTTCTCTTTTTCTGGGATTCCAAGTGAATTTGTTTGACTTTTCTACCATTCTACATATTTTTCTTTTCCTCACTTCTGAATTTTCTAGCATTTTCTTCTTTGTGTTAATCTGGATATTTTAAGCTGATGTATGTCCCAGTTCACTAATCCTTCCTCTTGGCGTGATTAAATATTGCTTTACTCACCAATGAAGTATAAGTTTTAATTAAATTTTACTTTTTAGCTTTAGGATTTCCATTCTATTTTTTTTTAAATGGCTTTCGTGTGCAATTTATTTTGTTAAGCATATAGCTATTTCACAGTGTGTGCTGTGGCTGCCTCCAGCACCTAATCATGTTCACGTTTCTTCCTTTATCTTTCTTTCATTTTCAGGGATTAAGTTGCTAGAGAGAAGGTAAGACTGGGAAGGAGTCTGGGTCGGAGGGGAGAGGTCCAGATTATTTCCTATTATTATAATTAGTTATACTTTTTTACATGATATGCTTAAATATACTATTTTGCTGTTTGTTTTCTATTTGGCCGATATTTTCTTAGTTATATAATATATGACCCTAACAGGATACTTTCATTTCATCCTTCTCACTCTCCTATCCTTGGTGTTATTTTAATCATTCATTTTACTGTTACATATGTTACAAACCCATAATATATTGCTTTACATAGTCATTGACTTTTAATGAATTTTAAAATGACTAAAAAAGAGAATTTTATACGTAACTTACATTTGCCATTTCAGAGCTTTTCTTTCTTCCTACCTTCTTTCTTTCCTTCCCCTCTTCTTTTTTTCCTTTTTAAATTTCTTTTGGCTTTATGGCATGTGGGATCTTGGTTCCCCAACAGGGGTTTGAACCAGCACCCCCTGCATTGGAAGCACAGCATCTTAACCACTGAACCACCAGAGAAGTCCCTCTTCTTCCTTCTTTCCTCCTTCCCTCCCTCCCTCCCTTCCTTTCTTCCTTCCTTCATTTCTTTCTCCCTTCCTTCCTTTCTTTCCTTCCTTCCTACCTACCTACCTAGATCCAAGTTCCTCTATAGTGTCTTTTTCTTCCTGTATGAAGAATGCCTTTTTATGTTTCTACTAGCAAATGTCATGAAGGTGTAATTGTTAACTAGTTCTTTTTAATATGACATCTTATAACTGATGAGTCAGTTTGTTTTGTCAGGATGGCAGGTGGAGTACAGTCTAGGAGATGAAGCAGTGCATTGAGAAGGCAGACCTCAGCAGACAAGTGCTGCAGAGGCTGCTAGGAGAAAATATACTTTCTGCATGTAACAATAAATATATTTTCACTTTTTGAAAGTTAGACAAACGAGAATGCCAAGAGATAAGAACTAAAAGTGATTCTAGAGAAAGTTTGCTATAAATTGTCACAGTGAATATATCTTCATTTCTCCACTTTTCCTTTAGACCCTAATCTGCAGACTTCATATTAGCACGCTTCAGGACTCCAAATCAAACTTACATTTCAGGTCTTAGCATGATAACTTGTATAATGTCCAATAAATATCTGATGAATGGACACATGAATAAATGGGTCAAACTTGAAGACTCTAGAAAAAGCTCCTTTCCTTCATGTTCAGGCAGAATACAAAGGATCTGAATGAAAAAAAAAAATGCTCCCCACCTTTTTTTTTTTTTTTTCCCCCTGTTGTCAAAGTAGGAAGAAGGAAAGGTTGAGATTATGGGCACATGGTAGGTAGTAGAGTCTGAATGAAAAAGAGGCTCTCTAGGACTCTTCAAGCATTATTGCCCTATCATTGGTTTCTGAAATTATGAAAATGCAATTCATCTTTCAAAAGTCAGCTATTCATATAACAAAACACATACCTTAAAGAAAGCAACTAACAAAAATTTAGTTGCCATATTGTAAGATTGGGAGAGAAGTTGATAGATACAAATTTAGCAATTTAAACAGAATCTATTAAAAAGAATCAATTTAAACTGTCATTGAATATAATAGTAAAAATACTTGCCCCTTTTTGAAAAGGAAGCCTAAAAGAATCACAGACAATGTAAAGAACTCACATATAAAACTCACTGTAAATGATAATAGTGAAAGTATTTTGTGTATTTTTATCTCTATGACTTTCTTATCAGATTAATTTGCTTAGAGCAGCATTTTGTAGAGCTTGGTTTTTCTCTCCTGGGTACTTGCAAAGGATACATTGCAGCAGGAGTTCCAAAAGAACTTACACAAAAATGCTAAGTGGGCCCTGCATCAAAATTCAGGTTTCAGGGAACTTACAACAACCAGTAACCTACCACTATCATAAACACTTTTACTCTTTAAGTACACAAAATTTCATTGTTCTTCCAAAAGTTAGAAATTGTAGCTGAGGATGTTAAGTGAATCACTGCTTAATGATCTGTTCAAACTTATCTACATATAGGTAGAGGCCAAAGTCAGAAAAATCTTTTTTTTTTTTTTTTAATGTGTGATCAGTAAGTGAGTAAGTAAGTGAAGTCGCTCAGTCATGTCTGACACCATGGAATGTAGCCTATAAGGCTCCTCTGTCCATGGGATTTTCCAGGCAATAGTACTGGAGTGGATTGCCATTTCCTTCTCCAGGGGATCTTCCTGACCAAGGGATCAAACCCGGGTCTCCTGCATTGTAGACAGATGCTTTACCATCTGAGCCACCAGAGAAGTCCTGTGTGATCAGTATAAACACATAATTAACTAGGATGTCTTTTGGCTTTTGATTTAGTTGTTTTCTGAAAAGATGGCAAAAATCTCTTAGAGAGATTGTATAGGTTTAAAGAACAGCACAGAAAGGAGATTCTTTAAGATCATTAAGTGGAAATTTAAGCTTTGAGTATCTTGTTCAAGAATAGTGAAGTGATTTGCCATTCCCTTCTCCAATGGACCACATTGTGTCAGAACTCTCGACCATGACCCATCCATCTTGGGTGACCTTACATGGCATGGCTCGTAGTATCATTGAGTTAGACAAAGCTGTGGTCCATGTGATCAGATTGGTTAGTTTTTTGTGACTGTGGTTTTCATTCTGTCTGCCCTCTGATGGAGAAGGATAAGAGGCTTATGGAAGCTTCCTGATGGGAGAGACTGATTGAGAGGAAAACTGGGTCTTGTTCTGATGGGCGGGGCCATGCTCAATAAATCTTTGATTTTTTGTTGATGGGCGGGGCTGTGTTCCCTTCCTGTTGTTTGACCTGAGGCCAAACTATGGTGGAGCTAATGAAGACAATGGCACCTCCTTCAGAAGGTCACATACACGCACTGCTGCACTCAGTGCCCCCGACCCTGCAGCAGGCCACCACCCACGCACGCCTCCGCCAGAGACTCCTGGACACTCACGGGCAAGTCTGGATCAGTCCTTGTAGGGTCACTGCTCCTTTTTCCTGGGTCCTGGTGTGCACAAGGTTTTGTTTGTGCCCACCAAGAGTCTGTTTTCCCAGTCCTGTGGAAGTTCTTGGCAGCTCTGTGGTGCAGTTAATGGTGATCTTCTCCAAGACGGCTTATGCCATACCCAGGTCTACTGCATCGAGAGCTCCTGCTCTTGCAGCAGTCCACTGCTGACCTATACCTCCACAGGAGACAGTCAAACACAGTTCTGTCTCAGTCTCTGTGGGGTCTCTGGGTCCTGGTATGCACAAGGTTATTTTGAGCCGTCTGAGAGTCTCTGGTGGGTATGGCATTTTATTCTAAATGCAATTTCACCCCTCCTGCTATCTTGCTGGGGCTTCTGGACATCAGAAAAAGCATACACTTCTGCTTTATTGACTATGTCAAAGACTTTGACTGTGTGGATCACAACAAACTGGAAAATTCTGAAAGAGATGGGAATACAGGACCACCTGACCTGCCTCGTGAGAAATCTTTATGCAGGTCAAGAAGCAACGGTTAGAACTGGACATAGAACAAGACTGGTTCCAAATTGGGAAAGGAATATGTCAAGGCTGTATATTGTCACCATGCTTATTTAACTAATATGCAGAGTACATCATGAGAAATGCTGGATTGGATGAAGCACAAGCTGGAATCAAAATTGCCGGGAGAAATATCAATAACCTCAGATATGCAGATGACATCACCCTTATGGCAGAAAATGAAGAAGACCTAAATAGCCTCTTGATGAAAGTGAAAGAGGAGAGTGAAACAGTTGGCTTAAAACTAAACATTCAGAGAACTAAGATCACGGCATCAGGCCCCATCACTTCATGGCAAATAGATGGGGAAACAATGGAAATAGTGACAGACTTTATTTTCAGGGGCTCCAAAATCACTGCAGATGGTGACTGCAGCCATGAAATTAAAAGATGCTTGCTCCTTGGAAGAAAAGTTATGATCAACCTAGACAGCATATTAAAAAGCAGAGCCATTACTTTACCAACAAAGATCTGTTTAGTCAAAGCTATGATTTTTCCAATAGTCATGTATGGATGTAAGATTTTTTTTAAATTGATTTTTATTTTTTAGTCTGTTTTGCTTTACAATACTGTATTCGTTTTGCTATACATTGACATGAATCAGCCACGGGTGTACATGAACTCCCAATCCCGACCCCCACCTCCCCCCTCCCGCCCCACACCTTCTCTCTGGATTATCTCCGTGCNGTGAGTCTGAGTGAATTCCAGGAGTTGGTGATGGACAGGGAGACCTGGTGTGCTGTGATTAATGGCATCGCAAAGAGTCGGACATGACTGAGTGACTGAACTGAACTGAACTCAACTGAATGGCCTAGTGGTTTTTCTTTCTTTCTTCAATTTAACTCTGAATTTGGCAATGAGGAGTTCATGATCCAAGCCACAGTCAGTTCCCAGTCTTGTTTTTGCTGACTGTATACAACGTCTCCATCTTTGGCTGCAAAGAATATAATCAATCTGATTTCGGTATTGACCATCTGGTGATGTCCATGTGTACAATCTTTTATGTCATTGGAAGAGGTTGTTTGCTATGACCAGTGTGTTCTTTTGGCAAAACTCTGTTAGCTTTGCTCTGCTTCATTTTGTAATCCAAGGCCAAATTTTCCTGTTATTCCAGGTATGTCCTGACTTCATACTTTTGCATTCCAGTCCCTATAATGAAAAGGCTTCTTTTTGGGTGTTAGTTCTAGAAGGTCTTGTAGGTCTTCATAGAACCATTCAATTTCAGCATCTTCAGCATTACTGGTCAGGGCATAGACTTGGATTACTGTGACACTGAATGGCTTGCCTTGGAAATGAACAGGGATCATTCTGTCATTTTTGAGATTGTATCCAAGTACTGCATTTCAGACTCTTTTGTTGACTATGATGGCTACTCCATTTCTTCTAAGGGATTCTTGCCCACAGTAGTAGATATAATGGTCATCTGAGTTAAATTCACCCACTCTAGTCTATTTTTGTTCACTGATTCCTAAAATGTTGATGTTCACTCTTGCCATCTCCTGTTTGACCACTTCCAATTTACCTTGATTCATGGACCTAACATTCCAGGTTCCTATGCAATATTGCTCTTTACAGCATCAGACTCTACTTCCATTACCAGTCACATCCACAACTGGGTGTTGTTTTTGCTTTGGCTCCGTCTCTTCGTTCTTTTTAGAGCTTATTTCTCCACCAATCTCTAGTAGCATGTTGGGCACCTACCAACCTGGGGAGTTCATCTTTCCATTTCCTGTCTTTTTGCCTTTCATACTGTTCATGGGGTTCTAGAATACTGAAGTGGTTTGCCATTCCCTTCTCCAGTGGACCACATTTTGTCAGAACTCTCCACCATGACCCATCCGTCTTGGGTGATGCTACATGGCATGGCCCATAGTTTCATTGCGTTAGACAAGCTGTGGTCCACGTAATCAGTTTGGTTAGTTTTCTGTGATTGTGATTTTCATTCTATCTGCCCTTTGATGGATAAGGATAAGAGGTTTATGGAAGCTTCCTGATCAGAGAAACTGACTGAGGGGAAAACTGGGTCTTGTTCTGATGGATGGCCATGCTCAGTAAATCTATAATCCAATTTTCTGATAATGAGCAGGCCTGTGTTCCTTTCCTGTTTTTTGACCTGGGCCCAAACTGGTGGAGGTGATGAAGATGATGGTGACCTCCTTCAAAAGGTCCCAGCATGCAGTGCAGCACTCAGTGCCTCTGACCCACGCCTCTGCCGGAGACTCCTGGATGCTCACAGGCAAGTCTGGGTCAGTCTCTTCTGGGGTCACTGCTCCTTTTTCCTGGGTCCTGGTGTGCACAAAGTTTTGTTTGTGCCCTCTGAGAGTCTGTTTCCCCAGTCCTGTGTAAGTTCTGGCAGCTCTATGTTGGGGTTAATGGCGACCTGGAGGCAGGAACTAGCTTGAGTTGGGTCAAAGACAGTGGAAAGGGGCATGGTGAAAGGGCTGTTGGAGGAAAGTGAGATCCCAGAGCCAGGAGGGGCCAGACCACAAGAGGCCTGGAGGTCTCCTTAGGAGCTTTTTCTCCCTGCCTCAGCAGCTGATCATGCACAGGAGGGAGAGGGCCAGAAGAGCCATCTTTGTCTCTTGTGGGGGCAGGGAGGGGTGTGCTGAGGCCAATGGTGTATATGCAAAGAACAGCCCATCTTGAGCAAGGAAAGCCGTGGACTTTTGGTTGGGCTTGGCTGTTGACCAGCCAGGCAGAGGACGAGGCTTGAGCTCAATGAGGCTTGAGCTACCCAGGATGTTTATGGAAGTCTCTAGAAACAGATCTTGTGTAACTACATCCCTGTCTTTTGCCTAAAAGGGAAAGCTGATGGACTTTCCTGGTAGTCTAGTAGCTAAGATTTTGTGCTTCCAATGCAGGGGGTCCAGGTTCAATCTCTGGTCAAGGAACTCGATCCCACATGCTGCATCTCAACTAAGACCTAGTGCACCTGTGAAAATGTCTGGGCGTCTTTTTTTTTTTTTTTTGCTGTTGTTAAAACCAGAGATTCAGATTTTACACTGGGCCCACATTTTTTTTTTTTTAATACCAGGTATGCCACTGTATATTATGGCTGTGGAAAATACACAGTTCTCAAGCTTCTGTATTTAAAATTTAGGTTAGGACGCCTTGCTCCCAATGCAGGGGGCACAGGTTAGATCCCTGGTTAGGGAACTAAGATCCCACATGCTGTGGGATGTAGCCAAAAAAGAAATTAATTAATTAAATGAAAAAAATTTATACCCCATCCTCTGTCTCTGAAAAGACTTAGATGATATGAAAGTTTGAGAAGCAGAATCATTTTTAAGGGGAGTCATGGATTTATCTTAGACAAAAGCAGCTCTGTGAGACTTGAGGAACTAGAGGCAGAAAAATGCTCCCAGAGATTGACTTGAGTTGATCTGAAAGGTTCTACGAATTCAGTAAGGCATTTTGTAGGGGCAGAATCGGCCTTGTAATGTTTTACACACCTGCACGCACCAATAGCACACTTGTTTTACCTGTATAATTCCAAGGTTTATCACTAGCTGAGTGTTCTCATATGGCTACCTCTATATAGTCTTTTGGAGAAGGCGATGGCACCCCACTCCAGTACTCTTGCCTGGAAAACCCCATGGACGGAGGAGCCTGGAAGGCTGCAGTCCATGGGGTCGCTGAGGGTCAGACACGACTGAGCGACTTCACTTTGACTTTTCACTTTCATGCATTGGAGAAGGAAATGGCAACCCACTCCAGTGTTCTTGCCTGGAGAATCCCAGGGATGGGGGAGCCTGGTGGGCTGCCGTCTATGGGGCCGCACAGAGTCGGACACGACTGAAGCGACTTAGCAGCAGCAGCATATAGCCTTTTTAATATTATTATTATTATTATTTGGAGAATATAGTTGCTTTAGGGCTTCCCGGGTAGCTCAGTCAGTAAAGAACCTGCCTGCAATGCAGGAGACTGGGGTTCCATCCCTGGGTCGGAATGTTACCCCTGGAGAAGGAAATGGCAACCCACTCCAGTTCTTGCCTGGAAAATCCCATAGACAGAGGTGCTTGGTGGGCTACAGTCCATGGGGTCGTGAGAGTCAGACACGGCTTCCTGACTGACTAGACCACCACCCCCGCCATACTTGCTTTACAGTGTCCTGCTGGTTTCTGCTCTACAGTGAAGAGAATCAGCTATCCATATAAATGTATCCCTTCTCTCTTGGACCTCCCTCCAACAACCATCACCCTTTCCCACCCATATTATATGGATATCTTTCCCATCTGCTGAAATGAGAATTAACTCAGCTGTCCTTGGAAATGCTTATCTGTGGGACAAAGGTCATTCAAGCAGGCAATGGAATCGCAGAACCATGTGCTCCAGAGTCATGGGACCCACAGTGCTTGGTGAATTTATTTCCTCTACAACCCGTTTCCCAGGTAGAATTTGAAGGCCGTCTGCATGAATACTGACGGGTTGCTAGCTTTCTTTACCAAGCAACCCATTTCTTTGTGGTTGGTTTTAGTCCAAGTTTCCCAAGTGTGTTTTGCAGATAACAACTCATTGCTTCAGGAGGTATTAACAGATTGTGTCATGAAAACTAATACATAAAATAGAATTTTATTCTGTCAGGGTCAGTTATGTTTGAGAATGTCCTTTTCAGAGAAATTTTAAGGATACTGACACATTAAAGGTTTTGAGAAATCCAGCGATGAAGAAACCTGTTTACTTTGTCTAATCCAGAGATTCCTAAATTTACTCTATGGTATATTCTAGTGACATCCAACGGGAGAGTAGTCTGTGGAGAAATAATCTGCGGGAAAGCTATCTTCATGGTTAGAAATGACTTCATTTACTAAACAGAAATCAGTCTCCCTGTAAGTTCACCTCGTGCTCACGTTCAGTCACTTCAGTCGTGTCCAACTCTTTGTGACCCCATGGATTATAGCCCATCAAGCTCATCCAGGGGATCTTCCCAAGCCAGGGATCGAACCTGAGTCTCCTACGTCGTCTGCACTGCAGGCAGATTCTTTACCACTGAGCCCCCTGGGAAGCCCAATTATCATCTACTATTTTTAAAAATAATTTTTATGTTCTTATTTATTTTCGGCTGTGTTGGATGGTTGTTTCTGCATAGGCTTTTTACTACTTGCAGTGAGTGGGCCTACTCTCTAGTTGTGGTGTTCAGGCTTTTCATTGCAGCAGCTTATCTTATCATGGAGCACGGGCTCTAGGGCACACAGGCTTATAGTAGTGGCTCCCAGGCTCTAGAGCACAGACTCAGTGTGAGGCCCACAGCCTTAGTTGCTCTGCAGCATGTGGGATCTTCCCGGATCAGAGATTGAACCTGTGTCTCCTACATTGGCAGGTAGATTCTTTACCTCTGAGCCACCAGGCAAGCCCTCACCTACTATTTTTAATTATTCTCTCTGGAGTTACATGAGCACATCAAAGACTTCCTCCAAAGGCCAGCTCTTTGACTACAAGAAACTTCTATGTTGCTCAAAGGTCCTCTCCTGAGCAGAGAACAGAAACAAAATGATATCCAGATTTAATCCTTTCAACTGTGCTTTCTATAACCTCTCACCATTCTCTGTAGTTTTCCCCTGGCCTCCTTGACACGGAGTGACAAGACTTGGCATGGTTTTCCAGGTACAGTTTTACAAATGCCAAAATAGAGATGATTTCCCCCTTGATCTGGGTGCCACACATCTGAAAACAGGGCTAATGCAGATTGCATGAACTTTTAACAGAGAGCACACCAGCTGTTGCTTCATTTTAATTTAGCAGTCAAGTCAGTCTCCAGGCCTTTCTCCCTTGACCAGTGGCCAAACCAGTTCTCCCCCATTCTCTCTTCAGAGGACGAGTGTTAGGACATACTGCTTTTTTGCCCTGTCCTCTCCGAAACTTCACAAACAACCAGGGCTACTTAGTTCCCAGTCGCCAGCTCTTTCCCTCTTTGTTTTCTATAATAATCTCAGACCTTCAATAGAGACACAGCTCCAGAGCCGAGACCCATCACTCTGAAGAGCAGCATTGCTCAGACACCCTGCTGACCTCACTCCAGCTGGATCTCTAGGGACCAGGCCTCTGCCTCTCGCCTTCTGTTCTGAGACCACATACCAAGTCCCTGAGTCACTGCCTGATTTCTTTCCGAGATCTTGTTTTTCTATAAAAGGAATCTCACCTTTACACCCTTAACACTTGGCTAGCTGTTATTTAGTCGCTCAGTCATGTCTGACCCTTTTGAGACCCTATGAATTGTAGCCTCCCAGCCTCCTCTGTCCATGAAAATTTCCAAGCAAGATACTGGAGTGGGTTGCCATTTTCTTCTCCAGGGGATTTTCCTGACCCAGGGATCGAAACCATGTCTCCTGCATTGGCAGCTAGATTCTTTACCACTGAGCCATCAGGGAAGCCCCTGATGCCTGGCTACTGACCCTAAAAGGTGAGCGGGGACCTCCACCTAATGTGTGTCCCTCCTGACCCCACTGGTAGCCTCCTTCTAGGTGGGCATATTCAGTCATGGTTAAAGCTCTTCCCATGCAGGCCATGCTTCTAGTTCAAATTCTGCCTGTCTCCTTGAAGGAATCCTGCTCTCTATCTGCCATCTGTGGGCCTCTGTCAGGAATGGCAGCTATGCAGCATCCATCACGCTGTCCCCAGCCCCTACACACGTGGCAGGTATGGGTAATAAGTCTCAGCATTCTTTCTACCGCAGCCTAGTACTGTCTCAGGAACCTCTCTGACACTGGACTCCAGGTCACTTCACCCAGTCCAGTGGAATTGTGCTGCAGATGGAAACCTATTTGCCATCCTGGATTATGTCATTTACCTCCAAAAGGTGGGCTTGAAAAAAGTGTCAGTCACTCAGTTGTGTCTTTGTGACACATGGACTGTAGCCCACCAGGCTCCTCTGTCCATGAAATTCTCCAGGCAAGAATACTGGAGTGGGTTGCCATGACCTCCTCCAGGGGATCTTCCCAACCCCTGGATTGAACACAGGTCTCTTGCATTGCAGGTAGATTCTTTATCGTCTGAGCCACCAGGGAAGCCAAAGAATAGTGGAGTGGGTAGCCTATCCCTTCTCCAGGGGGTTTTCCTGACCCAGAAATCCAAGCCGGGTCTTCTGCATTGCAGGCATATTCTTTACCAGCTGAGCTACCAGGGAAGCCCCACTGGAGTGGGTAGCCTTTCCCTTTTCCAGGGCGTCTTCCCAACCCAGGGATTGAACACAGGTGTCCTGCATTGCAGGCGGATTCTTTACCATCTAAGCCACCAGGGAAGCCCTAAAGGTGGGCTTATACTTACCTTATTAGTCCTGCTTTCTGATAATTTATTAAAAAGCCTTTTCAAAATCCATAGCTTAATTTGGGGCTTATGGATCCTGATACAATCTTTTCAGATCTATGCCTCTCTTTCATGTAGGTGATGGTTAAGAGCACAGGCTCTGGAGTTAGATTGTTTAGGTTCAAATCCAGAGTTGGAAAACCTCCCAGCTGTTTGACCTTGGCCAATTTACTGTAAGCCTTCATTTTTTCAATTGTTTTTGTTATTTAGTCGCTGTGTCTGACTCTTTTGCAACCCCATGAACTGCAGCTTGCCAGGCTCCCCTGTCCATGGGATTTCCCAGGCAAGAATACTGGAGTGGGTTGCCATTTCCTTCTCCAGGGATCTTCCCGACCCAGGGATCAAACCCACATTAGCAGGCAGATTCTTTATCAGAGCCACCAGGGAAGGCCCTTTTCATCTGTTAAATGGGCATAAAAACAGTACCTAAAAAATACCGTTGTTTTGAGATTGAGTGAAGAAATGTTTGTAAAGAATTTTTATAGTTCTTGGCATACCTTAAAATAAGTGTCAGTTATGGAGAACAGACTTCTGGTTGCCAAGAGGGAGGTGGGTAGGGGAGTAAAGGATTAGGGGTTTGGGATTAGCAGATGCAAACTAGTATATATAGGATGGATAAACAACAAAGTCCTATTGTATAGCACAGGGAACTATATTCAATATCCTGTGATAAAGCATGATGGAAAATAAGAAAAAGAATATATATATATATAATTGAGTCACTGTTGTACAACAGACATTAACACAACATTGTACATCAACTCAACTTCAATAAAATTTTTTGAAAAGAATAAATTTCAATCAACAAAAACCACACAGAAATTACTTATACCAGCCCCACTGAAATCATCATCGGGATTGTTTGGAATTACGTTGTTAGAATAATATTTAAATTATTCTGGAAAGTTTTACCTCTATTAGCCATGCTCCTCTTTAGAATTTCTGGGTGTTGTATTTTACCTACTTTGTCTCTGAGGGTCTGATTTCTGTTTTCAGCGCCAATAATTCCCAGCTTCTTTCTTGATTCATGAACTCTGAGATAACCCGGTCACCAGGTCCTAAGGTATCAATACTATCTGCCATGTCAGCAACCAGCTGGCAGTATTTGAGTCCAAATAGCAATTCCTCTCTCCTTCTGCCTTCTCAGCGAGGCCACCCTAAGAGAGAGAGGAAACTACCCTCAGGCAGATCTGTGCAATGTATGTGTAACACAAACCAAATGTTAGGCCCAGGCCCAGCAACTCTGGAGGCCGAATATCAAATAGGAGCAGGACTCGAGGCACTTTCTCTAGCGCACAGGAGCCAAATCTTCCACATGGAGCTGGTTTAGGCTGAGCCAATGGCAACTGTTAGAAAAGTGCATTATCCAAGGCTGGCTGCATCCATGTCTCCCTAGGTTGTTTTCAGAGGTCTTGGCACTTCCAATCAAGGGGTCAGATCTAGGGCACTCACTGAGTGCTCACGAAAGAGATCACATTCCAAGATGGGGCTGGCAGAAGGCATTAGTCAGCAGTTGTGAAAGATACTAGCAGCCTATAGAGCTGGGAGCCAACATTACCAGAGATTCATACCACCACCACCCTCTTATCCCCACACCCACCTGGCTCCTGGCCTCCTTCCTTCCTTCTTCTTTCCCTCCCTCCCTTCTTTCCTCCCTTCCTCCCTTCTTTTCCTTTCCCCTCCCTTTCTCCTCTCTTTCTCTTTTTCATCTCTCACTTCCTTCCTTCTTTGCTTTCCTCCCACTGCCAACATCCCCACCAGAGCGGTATGTCTGTTACAACCGATGCACCCACACTGACACCATAGTCATCGCAAGTCCACAGCTTACATCAGTCTTCACTCAGTGCTCTACATTCTGTGGGCTTGGACAAATTTATGACGACCTACCTCTGCCCTTTAAGTATCATGCAGAGTATTTTTACTGCTTTTAA
The DNA here is from genome assembly GCA_006408695.1 of Aepyceros melampus. NCBI lineage: Eukaryota > Metazoa > Chordata > Mammalia > Artiodactyla > Bovidae > Aepyceros > Aepyceros melampus. Next base: position 546,014 of record SJXQ01011025.1, on the reverse strand, counting down.
AAATCCTCTGTGCTCTGCTTATTCATCTCTCCCTCTCCACTAGCCCCTGGCAATTACTGATCTTTTTATTGTTTCCACAGTTTTGTCTTTTCAGAATGTTGTATGGTTGGAATCATTCCATATGTTGCCTTTTCAGATTGGCTTCTTTTACCTAACAATATGCCTGTAAGGCTCCTCCATGTCTCTTCATGGCTTGATATCTCATTTCTTTTTAGTGCTGAATAGTATTCCATTTTCCAAAATTTCTACTTTTTAATTCTTCATTCAATTACTGAAGGATATCTTGGTTGTTTCTAAGTTTTTGCAGTTATGAATAAAGCTGCCCTAAATATCTGTGTGCAGATTTCTGCACGGACATGTTTTCCTCTCCCTTGGGTAGATACCAAGGAGCACAATTGTTGGATCATATGGTGAGAGTGAGTGAGCTCCGGGAGTTGGTGATGGACAGGGAGGCCTGGCATGCTGTGATTCATGGGGTCTCAAAGAGTCGGACGCGACTAAGTGACTGAACTGATCTGCTAGTGAAAGTATGTTTAGTGCTGTAAGAAACTGTCAAAGGTCAAAGTGTCTGTTTGCATTTCCACCAGCAATGAATGAGAGTTCCTGTTGTTCCACATTCTTGCCAGCATTTGGTGGTGTCAGTTTTCCAGATTTGGGCCATTCTAATAAACATGTTGGGCTTTCCCAGTGGCTCAGTGGTAAAGAACCTGCCTGCTAATGTAGGAGACACAGGATTGATCCCTGGGTCAGGAAGACACCATGGAGTAAGAAATGGCAACCTGCTCCGGTATAGTAGCATCTCATTGTTGTTTTAATTTATATTTCCCTGATCACATATGATATGGAGAATCTTTTAATATGCTTATTTGCATCTATACACCTTCTTTGAGAAGGTGTCTGTTAAAGTCTATGTCCCATTTTTAAAATCAAGTTGTTTCTTATCATTGAGATTTCTTTGTACATTTTGGATAACAGTCTTCTGTCAGATGTGTCTTTGCAAAAGTTTTGTGTTAGTTTGTGGCTTGTCTTTCCACTCTCTTGACATTGTCTTTTGCAGAGCAGAAGTTTTTCATTTTAATGAAATTTCATTTCATTTCATTCTTCTTTCTTTCTTCATTCATTCCAGCATATCATTTTTTTTTTTCTTCAGGCTATCTTTCTTGTCTCTAGTCCTAAGAAAAGGTCAAGATTAAGAGAACACAAGCTGACTTACCATAATTCTAGTCACTCCAGGACCTAGAAGAGGGAGTCACAGGACTTTCCCAGGCTAACACGATATGAGCTGAGATAAAAAGAAGACAGAGTCCCAGGCATTGGAAACTGGGCCAAGAATGGGCACTGGCTCTTGGCAGTGTGACAGGATTTTATGTCTCAAGGTTGAAAGATGGTGAGCCTGGGTGTGTTTGATTCTGACTCCTAACTGAGCTGATAAGGTTTAAATATTCAGGCCAAAACAGGACTTCAGAGATGGAGACAAGCCATGACAGGCCTCTTCTATGGCAGCGGAAGGGAAGCCTGACAAAGGACCAGCCTGGACCTATAACTATGACCCTTAGATCTATAGCGGTTCATTCTGCTCTGCCCTGTTTGGCCTAACTCACTCTCTGCATTCTCTAACAGACGTCTGTCACTCCATTCCTCTTCACTCTCCAGATTGCATGACGGTGATCAGCAGACAGTGAAGACAAGACGTCTGGGGATTCGGGTGTATCTGACAAAGTCAAATGGGTAGTTCCCTGAGGTATGGAGAAGGTATGCTGAAAACCTGGAACTTGAAATTTGGAGAGATAAGGCAGATGGAGGTGGGTAGAATGTGGCAATTCTGAGCTATGTCTATAAGGTCATAGTGGCTCAAAGATTCAACTTTCACTGAGGCAAAGGTCTGAGAACAGGGACACAAACAATAGTTCTTCTTTCACCGTCCCTTTGGGCTGTAGGTGGCCCTGGGATCTTGGAGCAATTGCCAGAAGCCTCTGGATGTACCTTGCTTTTGCAAGACCAGGAAGAGAGATTCCAGCAGAACTGGGAGAGTCTTAAATAGTATGACTGTGGCTAGACTAGATTTGACATACTCTAGCCCCATGGAACATTTTGTTGGCCTAGGAACTATTAATAGTATGTAATAGAGGGTCAGTTCCTGGTTGCCCTGAGGTTCTATTCATAGTCATGGACAGAGGTTGGAAGAGAGGTTCCATGATGAGAATACAGGCTGGAGACTCTAGGAATTTGGGGATTTAACAAGGATGATCACAGAGTGTGGGAAGAACAAATGAGTGTCTATGAATAGCTTTGAACTCTCTCCTCTCTATTAACATTGAACATCACTGTTATTAAGGTTTGTTGAGATCTTCAGATAAAAGTCTTTGTCAAGTTAAAAGTTAGGAGAACCAAAATCCACAAACAACACGTGCTGGCAATGGTGTGGAGAAAAGGGAATCCTCCTACACTGCTGGTGGGAATGTAAATTGGTACAGCCACTTTGGAGGACAAGTATGGAGATTCTGTCTCCATAAAACAACCATGTGACTCAGCAATCCCACTACTAGGCATATACCTTGAAGAAACCAAAACTGAAAAAGACACATGTACCCCAGTGTTTATTGTAGCACTATTTACAATAGCCAAGACATGGAAGCAACCTAGATGTCCATTGACGAATGGATAAAGAAGCTGCGGTACATATCTATAATGGAATACTACTCAGCCATAAAAAGGAACACACTTGAGACAGTTCTAGTGAGGTGGATGAACCTAAAGCCTATTATACAGAGTGAAATAAGTCAGAAAGAGAAAATGAAATATTGTATATTAATGTGTGTATGTGGAATCTAGAAAGATGGTACTGATAAATCCTGTTCACAGAAGAGGAATGAAGGGAGACACAGACATAGAGAATAGACTTATGGACAAGAGTAGGGGAGAAGAGAGAGTGTGATAAATGGAGAGAGTAGCATGAATATATATACAGTAACATATGTAAACGATAGCCAATGGGAATTTGTTGTGTGACTCAAGGAACTCAAACTAGGGCTCTGTAAGAACCTAGAGGTGGGGGGGTGGGCGAGAGATTCAAGAGGGAGGGAACATATGTACACTTATGGTTAATTCATGCTGATATATGACAGAAATCAAACCAATATTGTAAACCAATCATCAATAATTAAAAATAAATAAATTTTTTTTTTTTAAAGTTAAGAGAGCAATAATAAACACTACTTTTTGGAATGACTAAAGGTAATGTAAAGGCATTGCTGACCAAGTATTTGTCATCTTTCTATTATGAGCTCTCTACATTGCAGGCAGATTCTTTATGGTCTGAACCAACAGGAAAGTCCATAAAGTAATATATTAACCAAACTACTCCAGGAAAAAATTTACAGCAAGTACGGAAGATAACGATCTGAACATTGACTTCTACAACTTAAAATTTTCTAGAAATTTCTCTTCTTGCATATTAGTGGTTTTCACTAGTGTTGTTGATTAGCTCTTGTACACATGTACCAAAAATAAGAGGAATCCAGAAAATATATTTTAGAGGATTATAAAGCAAGTCTGCTGCATCTCCTCTCTCTCTCTTAGGTTGAAAACCAGCAAAGAGTCCCTCAGATTAAGTAATTAATGCAATTTCAGTGCTTCTGAGAAGCCCTGACAATTTATAATCATGCTTCTCTGAGAATGAGATCAAATCTTGCTCTTCTTTCAGTTTTTGGGCAGAACTCATTTTAGCAATGAGTATATACACAGATCAGGTGCTGGGTAACAAATCCCATTACTGTTCTGTCCCCTGTCTCTGCTTTGAGAAAATCAACTTAAGCCAAGGCCTCCGCTTGACCAAGTCACCCAACAGTGGCCATACTTTCTCAGCAATTTTCTCATATAAACTTTGGGTCTAGTGAGTATGGCATTGTGCATGGGCTCACTCTTCCTGCTGCTGCTGCTGCTAAGTCGCCTCAGTCGTGTCCGACTCTGTGCGACTCCATAGACGGTAGCCCACCAGGCTCCCCCCATCTCTGGGATTCTCCAGGCAAGAACACTGGAGTGGGTTGCCATTTCCTTCTCCAATGCATGAAAGTGAAAAGTCAAAGTGAAGTCACTCATTCGTGTCCGACTCTTAGCGACCCCGTGGACTGCAGCCCACCAGGCTCCTCCGTCCATGGGATTTTCCAGGAGAGAGTACTGGGTGGGGTGCCATTGCCTTCTCCAACTCACTCTTCCTACTTGCATTCAGTTTAACAGTCCCATACTAGCAACTCATCCCTGGATTTTGGAAAATGGCTAAAATGGAAACAGTGTCCTCCTGGAGTGCATGGCTTGACTGTGGTTAGCAGCATCTATGACTCTGGCCGCAGGTACGCTCATGCTGGTGCAACCCTTGGGCTGCCCCTGTGTGTTCTTCAGCCAGTACTCCTGAAGTCAAAGGTGACTATTTCAGGAAATTTCTGGTGATGCTTCCTCACCAGGGAGAACACTAACACCACCTGATTGTGCAATAAATTTATTCTTGACTTTCTCTTTCTTCTTTTTCACCCCTCAGTCTTTAGCCCAGGACTGATTTTGAATGCCCCCTGTGGAAAGTTCCCTGTTGTGATAGCTGATGGTTCACCTTAATTTGGAGTGTGTTGGGAGAAAGGGAGTTTAAAAAGTAGGAAAGAACCTTTATATCTAGGCTCTGACTTGAAACAATCCACTATATCATCCAGAAGCCTTAATCAACTCCTAATCATGCTTGAATCTCAGTAGAAGTTGGTGGACCCCAGTGATCACATATTTATTCATGGCAAAGGTCTCAGCTGGTAATTTCCTAATATCCAGTCATCCTTACCATTTAATCTGTTTACTTCTTGTGCTCAGAATATTTTGGGGCAAATAGTCCTGAAGACATTTCCACTTCCTCTTCCTCTGGTGGAGAGTTTCCTCATAAATCTCATTATCAGTTCTAGATTATAATGTGTATTTTAAAATCATAGCATTGATTATATTAACAAATAATTAGAAATGACTAAATGCCCATTGTTGAAAAGTGGTTACATTTAAAACATTCTATGAAATAAAAATATACAACCATTTAAAAGGATGAATCAGAACTATGGACACTGATATGCAATGATATAATTGTTACATTGTTAAAAGTAAGCAATGAGTTTCACAATAGTATTTCTGTATCAGTTCAGTTCAGTTCAGTTCAGTCCCTCAGTCCTGTCCGNAAAAAAAAATTAAAAAAAAAAAGAATACTAGAGTGGGTTGCCATTTTCTCCTCTGGGGAGCCTCCTGATTAAGGCATTAAACACAAGTCTCCTGCACCTCCTGCATTCTCAGGCAGATTCTTTACCATTGAGACACCTGGGAAGCCCCTGAATATGACAGTTAAGTATTTGCTATTTTTACTCTTAAGATGTTTTAGGATCTCACTTTTTAAGAATATGCTTTCTTTCATCCCAATGTGAGACATAGCTGCTATGGACTTAAGAGCATAATGCGAGTTTAAATGTTCTTGCAAATCAAAAATATCCTGATTTTGGTTTTATTAAGAACAGACGTTTCCTTTAAGCCTTGGAAATATTTATTTTGCTGAAAGAAAAATGACATTTTTTATAATGATTTATTTCTTAGTTTATTCATTAAATATTTATTAAACATGTTCTAGATTCTGGAAACTCTAGTAGACTTCTGGAAACTCTACTCAGCTCTGGGAATAAATAGCAAGATGAATGGCAACAGCTTTATTCTGAAAGAGTTAAGAGTTCAGTGTTCTCTTTTGGCAAATGTGCAAATGAATAAATACCTATGAAAAGTGATATGCTAGAATAGCGATATAGGTAAGTGGTATGGAAGTAGGGTTTAAAAATAAGGCATTCATTTCAGAATCAAATGGCTCGATGTGCTTGAGAACAGTTAAATGCTGTCTAGGTATATGCAGTAGAAAAAATTTAACACATTACATTGGAAAAGTTTCTTATTCCTTATTGTGATGCCAAATACTTGGGTCATTTGTAGTCAAAATCGTATTCAGGGTTGTAGTAGATAAGATTCAATATTTTTAGATTCTGGAAAACAGAATTAGCAAACTATAGTAATTTTCTCATAGTTTCAAAAACAACTTCTTGTCCAATAAGGTTGCTTAATTAAAACTTACCCAACTGAAACGCCCATTTATCTGAAACAAATGTTTGTGCTATAGACATCAACCAACTCTTCACATGAGTAGCTAACAATAAACAATGGAATGATGCTCAATGAATATCAATTAAAACAAACTGCTCCCAATAAACTTTGTCCTAAGAGAAAATACATCCTGCCTATGCACGCTTTCACATGTGCCAGTGTATATGTGTGTGTGCGTGTACACACACACACACACACACACACACACACATACACACAGCTTTGCCATTGTAACTTGTCTTCTTTAAAAGGTCGATTAGCATTAATTTCATCTTAAAGACTGTATCTTCATTTTATCATTGAACCTAGTTCTAGTCTCTGATTAGACATGAATTTCAAGTAGGATTAGCTACATAATGGGAGATGGCCAGAGTGCTTAGAATATTGACCCAGTGCAAAATGAAAATGCAAGGCCCCTTGTTTGAAATTACTAAGAATTTTTAGACAGCAATAGCAGAGCATTAATTTGAATGTGGGGCCTTTGTGAGAACAGAGTTCTATGCAACAATACAGGTTACATGCCCATAAAGCCAGCCCTGGTTTCAGGTATTCCTTGTCAATAGTCTCTGTTTGCATTCTCCCAAGGACCATACTAGAGATGATGAAAACTGATGCACGGGGATAATCCAGACAGAAGGTGTGGGGCGGGAGGGGGGAGGTGGGGGGCAGGACTGGGAGTTCATGTACACTCGTGGATGATTCATGTCAATGTAGAGCAAAACGAATACAGTATTGTAAAGCAAAACAAACTAAAAAATAAAAATTAACTAAAAAAAAAAAAGAAAGAAAATAACCTGCCTAAGAGTCACATTATGATCAAATAGTCTTTGCCCCAGCCTGTATTAACTATGAAGGCATTGTTGGGCACCATGAAAATTCTATTATGATCAAAGTTTTCCATGCTAACTTGATTTTGCTTTTATCTGTTCTATCCAGCCTTACTCATATAATTCGTAAGGCAGAGAAAAGGAATGTGTTCACCAAACTGTGCCTATTAGGCTCCTGGGCATATCGTGAGCCCTCTTGCATTCAATTCAGTCTGTGTGGCCCATTCTGAGTAAAGTTAGGGCTTGCACCATAGGATCTTCTTTGAGGTTCATGTTCTCCCCTCATCAGGTTTTCCACACTCTTTCTGTGCTTCCCTACCCCTTTAGCTATATACCTGAAAGCAATTAACTCTGAATTGAGGAGACTATAGGAAAAGTCTGAACCACTGAGTTATACTTGGAGAGAGCCATTCAGGAATGCTGCTTTGGTCTGTGTTAGAGTGCCACATAAAATACTATCTTAAGCAACTTATGTTGCCCTGGGGATACCCAGGTGGCACAGTGGTAAATAATTCATCTGCTAGCTAACATAGGAAACATAAGTGATGTGAGTTCGATCCCTGGGTCAGAGAGATCCCCTGGAGTAGGAAATGGCAACCATTTCCAGTATTCTTGTCTGGAAAATTCCATGGACAGAGGAACTTGGTAGACTATAGTCCATGGGATCACAGAGTTGAGCATGACTGACCACACATGCATGCATGCATTCCCTTAATCGCCTATGTTTGAGAGCATAATATTCTGAGGCAGGGAGCATAGTACTCAGAGCTGTATCCAGTCCTTTAAGAGATTCTGATACAACTTTTGAAAACCATTGCTACTGTCATCTTTTCGATGGGTTGTAAGTCAGTGTTTTATTTGTACTATCTTTTGAGGGTTTTTGCCTGCCTGCCCTGTGCTGTTGTGTCTGACTCTTTGCGACTTCACGGACTATAGTCCACCAGGCTCCTATGTCCATGGAATTTTCCAGGCAAGAATACTGGAGTGGGTTGTGAAGTCATTTAGATTCTCATAATAGCATACATTTATAATTTTCAAAGGACATCTTAGGTGGCACTAGTGGTAAAGAATTCACTTGCCAATGCAAGAGATGCAAAAGACTCAGGTTAGATCTCTGGGTCAGGAAGATCCCCTGGAGAAGAGCATGGCAACCCACTCCATTATTTCGCCTGGAGAATCCCATGGACAGAGGAGCCTGGTGGGCTACAGTCCCTACAGCTGCAAAGAATTAGACACTAGTGAAGCAACTTAGCACGCATAATTTTCAAAGCATCTTTCCTATATAATTTTAGAGGATTCTAAATGAATTATCAGGGATAGAATGACCAATAACAACAATGACTCTGCCAAACAACTCTGCAAACCTCATATATCATCACCTGTCTGCTAGTAGACTTACAGACCTCAGAAATTCAAATTACTTTGAAATAGACACCCTGGAATCAGGCTGAGGCAAGAATCTGGGAACACTGTTCTCAGGAAACTCACAGCCTGGTAATATTGTTAGGGACAAGGGGAGATGGCCAAGGTGCTTAGAATAATAGCAAATGTTCTTTTCCCTTTGGCTGTAGAATGTCAGTATTTATGGGAAAAAGTCGATCAAGTACTTACTGGATCTACTTAATCAAGCATAATTGTCACCATGTGACTGGCAGTTATTGGAAGCTCCTGTGTGATATGGTGCCAGAAACAGTATGCAAAGATCTACCTATACTGTAGATAATAAGAGGATAAATAACTTTTCCTCAGCACAGGAAATCAACATGAAGCAATTAAGAACACGGGTTTCTGAAATATGAGAGATTTAGCATCAGACTTAGTTTCAGGACTTATTTGCTTCAATTCTTAGGCATCTAAGCTTTAATTTATTCCAATGTACAAAACAAAAAACAAAAAGATGTTAATGTCTTGCAGAGGCAGAGTTGTAGCTTAAACAAGCTTAAACAAGTAAAGACACCTAGCATGATTTCTACAACATTTTACTTCTGTCAGTTTCACTATTTGTGTCAGTGATATTATTTTTAATAATAGTAGTACTTTAAGAATTAAGAATGTAGAAGTACTCTTGTTGGGCACTCTCAAGTTTATACCATAAAGAATACCCTTAAACATCTTTCCTGACCGCTCTAAAACTTAGAAATTATTTTTCCAGATGTTTTCCAGACACAGTGCCAAGCATTCATAATTTCTATTTCCCCTAGCAGCTAGACTTATATTCCAAATAAAACTTCAGTTGTCCAAACACTCAAAAGTTGTAGGAAATAATTCATTAAATATTTATGAAATATTGAACTATCATATCCATACCAAAGGGGTTTAATGAGAGAAATTATGTCCTTATCCTAAATCTTAAAAAGGACTCTGTGGACTCCAATTTATATAGTTTTTCACAAAGTGTTTCTTTTATACAGCCTTTATAAATGTTGTATTTACTATACTTTCAGAGTTCTAGGACAGGTTCCCCTGAACAAAGCCCTCAGATTCTTCAAAACCTAGGCTAATTACATAAATTTAAGGATTATAAATACATTACTGAGATATGAGGCAACACATAAATTTTTATTAATAAAATAGACTATCTTTTTTCAATAATTAAAAAGCCAACATATTTTAATGTGTACTAAAACGTTGATAAAGAACAAATTCAGTTATCCAATAAATTTATTTTAGATGAACTAAAGGCAATTTAAATCTTGAACATCCTACATCTGCATAAGATCACAGACTAAACTGTATGACAGTAACTAAAAGACCTAAATATTTTTCAGTTCAGTTCAGTTCAGTCGCTCAGTCGTGCCGACTCTTTGCGACCCCATGAATCACAGCACTCCAGGCCTCCCTGTCCATCACCAACTCCAGGAGTTCACTCAGACTCACGTCCATCGAGTCAGTGATGCCATCCAGCCATCTCATCCTCGGTCGTCCCCTTCTCCTCCTGCCCTCAATCCCTCCCAGCATCAGAACCTTTTCCAATGAGTCAACTCTTCACATGAGGTGGCCAAAGTACTGGAGTTTCAGCTTTAGCATCAGTCCTTCCAAAGAAATTTCAGGGCTGATCTCCTTCAGAATGGACTGGTTGGATCTCCTTGCAGTCCAAAGGACTCTCAGGAGTCTTCTCCAACACCACAGTTCAAAAGCATCAATTCTTCAGCACTCAGCCTTCTTCACAGTCCAACTCTCACATCCATACATGACCACAGGAAAAACCAAGCCTTGACTAGATGAACCTTAGTCGGCAGAGTAATGTCTCTGCTTTTGAATATACTATATAGGTTTAGAGTAGTTAAATTATTATAAAAGGAAAATAGCTATTTCTGCATTAAGATTGTTTCATAAATTGCTGTTGTTCGATCATAAAGTCTGTCCAACTCTCTGCGACCCCATGGACAGTAACACACCAGACTTCCATGTCCTTCATTATCTCCTAGAGTTTGCTCAAACTCATGCCCATTGAGTCAGTAATGCCATCCAATTATCTCATCCTCTGTTGCCCTCTTTTCCTTTTGTCCTCATTCTTTCCCAACATCAGGGTCTTTGCCAATGAGTCAGCTCTTTGTATCAGGTAGCCAAAGTATTGGAGTTTCAGCTTCAGTATCAGTCTGTCCAGTGAATATTCAGGGTTGATTTCCATTAGGATTGACTGGTTTGATCTCCTTGCTGTCCAAGGGACTCTCAAGAGTCTTCTCTAGCACCACAGTTTAAAAGCATCAGTTCTGCAGCTCTCAGCCTTTTTTATGGTCCCACTCTCACAACTATACATGACTACTAGAGAAACCATAGCTTTGACTGCACAGATCTTTGTGGGCAAACTGATGTCTCTGCTTTTTAATATGCTGTCTAGGTTTGTCATAGCTTTTCTTCCAAGGAGTAAGTGTCTTTTAATTTCATGGCTACAGTCACCATTTGCAGTGATTTTGGAGACCAAGATAATAAAAGTTGTTACTGTTTCCACTTTGTCCCCATCTATTTGCCATAAAGTGATGGGACCAGATGCTGTGTTCTTAGTTTTTTGAATGTGGAGTTTTAAGCCAGCGTTTTCACTTCTCCCCTTTCACCTTCATCATGAGGCTCTTTAGTTCCTCTTCACTTTCTGCCCTTAAAGACATATCCTCTGCATATCTGAGGTTGTTGATATTTCTCCCAGTATTCTTGATCCCAGCTTACGAGTCATCTAGCTTGGCATTTTGTGTGATGTACTCTGCAGCCATGAAATTAAAAGACGCTTACTCCTTGGAAGAAAAGTTATGACCAACCTAGATAGTATATTCAAAAGCAGAGACATCACTTTGCCGACTAAGGTCCGTCTAGTCAAGGCTATGGTTTCTCCTGTGGTCATGTATGGATGGGAGAGTTGGACTGTGAAGAAGGCTGAGCGCAGAAGAATTGATGCTTTTGAACTGTGGTGTTGGAGAAGACTCTTGAGAGTCCCTTGGACTGCAAGGAGATCCAACCAGTCCACTCTGAGGGAGATCAACCCTGGGATTTCTTTGGAAGGACTGATGCTAAAACTGAAGCTCCAGTACTTTGGCCACCTCATGTGAAGAGTTGACTCACTGGAAAAGACTCTGATGCTGGGAGGGGTTGGGGGCAGGAGGAGAAGGGGACGACCGAGGATGAGATGGCTGGATGGCATCACGGACTCAATGGAGGTGAGTCTGAGTGAACTCCGGGAGTATGGACTGCAAGGAGATCCAACCAGTCCACTCTGAGGGAGATCAACCCTGGGATTTCTTTGGAAGGACTGATGCTAAAACTGAAGCTCCAGTACTTTGGCCACCTCATGTGAAGAGTTGACTCACTGGAAAAGACTCTGATGCTGGGAGGGGTTGGGGGCAGGAGGAGAAGGGGACGACCGAGGATGAGATGGCTGGATGGCATCACGGACTCAATGGAGGTGAGTCTGAGTGAACTCCGGGAGTTGGTGATGGACAGGGAGGCCTGGCGTGCTGCGATTCATGGGGTCGCAAAGAGTCGGACACAACTGAGCGACTGAACGGAACGGAACTCTGCATGTAAGTTACATAAGCAGGGCAGCAATATATAGCCTTGATATACTCCTTTCCGAATATGGAACCAGTGTGTTTGTACCATGTCTGTTTTTAACTGTTGCTTCTTGTCCTGCATATAAGTTTCTCAGGAGACAGGTATGGTGCTCTGGTATTCCCATTATTTTAAGACTTTACCACAATTTCTTGTGATCCATACAGTCAAAGGCTTTCACATAGACAAGGAAGCAGAAGTATATTATTTTTTGGAATTCCCTTGCTTTTTCTCTGATGCAGCAGTTGTTGGTAATTTGATCTCTGGCTCCTCTGCCTTTTCCTTTTCCATGAATTGGGAGTTCAATAAATAAAGTTACACTTGCAATGGGAAATATACCTGTAAAATTCCAGAAAATATTAACTGAAAAACTCTGTTAGACTCTTGGAATACAGAATTGTAAGATACGTGGTCTTTTCTTTCAATAAATCTGTAATCTGGCTGGGGAGGTAGGACAAGTACCAAAGACTAAAATAGCATAACAGCCCTAAAACAAAAGGCCAAACCTACAGGACAGAGTGGTAGCTGTAGAGTTCAGAAAAGGAAGGCATCCCTAAGACTATAAGAATTGGACACTTACCTTCTAAACTGAGATATTCTGGTTCTCAATTTATAGTTTCAGAGGGAAGGGAGAAACCACACATAAACATACTAGGTAGCTGTGTAGTCTGCACTTTCACTGCATTAAAACTTTAAGTTGAATATATAAATTCAGAATACATCAAATTGTAATAAATATGATCATATACTAGCTAAGCTATTTGTGAAGAAACAACTACTTAGCTGCATACAATATCATTTATGGGAGGTACTGTTAATTAAAAATCAAATAACCACTAATTATACCAGAATGAGTTTCAGTTTACAATAGAAGATCAATGATTCATTTCTATATACCCTTTTCATTGATTTTGTGGGAAATTGCTTACTTTTTAGTAATTAGGAAATTTTCAGCCTATACAATTTTTTAATAAGATTTTAAAACTTATGTTGTATAACTTATTCAGTGATTAGTTATAAGGCCCTGTTAGATGGTAGGTGCTAGGGATATTTAGAGGGCAAAAATATATTCCAGACCTTCAAGGATTTATCATTTAACTGGGAAGTCAGAACTTATATGCAATATAATAATACAAAGACACAAAGTGGCCAAAGAATTCAGTTGAACTAGATGTCTCAATGTTTATAATATTCCCAAACCAAAAAGGAATCAATTCCATTCCTCACTGACTCTGCAAACTTCGGAATGATGCTGATATACCCTTCTCTGATTTCAAATTCCCCAAATTTCCATTATCTGCAATAATATAAGACAGGGGTGAAATTCTGGGAGAAAACATTAGTAACTTGAGTATCATAAATAACTGTTTTCCAAAAATTGCATACAAAGTACTTTAATGCTGATGGTCAAGAAGAGGGAGTCTTGTTTTCATGGAATCATAGATATCAGAGATGGAGAGGTCCTGGTGAGGATCTATGCCAATGTAATCACATTGTAGAAAAGATCTGAGGCCTAGAAGGGTGAAGAGATATATCCATGGTCACACCTGTTCACAAATACAAAGAATTCAGATTTGCACTGTGATCTTCTGGAATTAAGTCCACTCTCTTTCCTTCATACTATTCTGCTTCACCCTAGGTGAAACATAGGTCATTGGACAAAGCTGGATATTTAATATAATACTGCTATTTGAAGTTATGGCCCATCAGTACCAAGCAACTTCTCTAGTACTTGCAAACCCTCTGAAATGCATGTTTCCTAAATAAGATATGGTCCCTAAGTAGAAAGAAAATAGAATCACCAGTCCAGATATCATTGGTCTTAGTAACAGAAAAATTAAATATATATATATATATATATATATATATATATCCAGGAATATGTTTGTCTTTTAGAATCCTTGTGAGTGTGCTATGCAAGAATAAAATGGTTATGAGCCACAGGAGGCTTTAAATTTTTTCCCACCACTTCATGCAAAATACTAGACCTATGCTAGCCAATTTAAAGCAATAGCATACTTCCTATAAGGTGTTTTGAACACCATCAGAGCCTGTGAAACAACATTTTGATTAGCAAAGTGAAGATGAATCACAATTACTGGCAAAGAGTTGTGCTACAGTTTTACTCAAACCAATAACAATTGGGTGAAAAGAGGTGAGGTATCAAGAAGAAAAATTTATTCTACACACTGCATTCTGATTAGGCTCCTGTATCCCTGTATTTAAGACCCATGCTTTCCCCAGGATTCATCATAGCCCAGTGATAATTACAAAGGTATGGTAATCGAAGGCCCTAAATCAAACCTGCAGGTAGATCTGCTGTCACTGCAAGAATCATTTCATTGCAAGCTGGCAGGGAGGATGTGCTAGCCTTTCAACTGGCAGAGCAGGCCTCTTGGCTGGCACAGCAGCTAGCTCTGCCTTAAATCTTCCTGAGCTATGCCCTGTTAGAGTAATTTGGCTAATTGAAAATGTCTGTCTTTGGAGAAATCTTTCATAATATTACTGTCATTTGCAGGTTGCAAAGGAAGCACTCTAGAGCTGCAGTGCTGCCTGGCTACCTACAAAGCACCCAGTGATGAAGGTCCCATCCAATGAGTCCACTTAGACAACAGGCCGTCCAATGACCTGTCAGTCATCCTCTCGTGCCAAAAGGCAAAAGTGAGCAGTGTCTTGAGTGGATATGTAGCCTCTGCAAGCAGACAATGTTGATGAAGGATTCTCAGGTCCCTCTAGACAGTTCCAGTTATCTCAAGCAGTGCAGAACTGGAATATCCCCAAAGGAAAATTTGCCAACCATTTTCAATGAGCTTCCCTGGTGGATCAGATGGTAAAGAATCCTCCTGCAATGCAGGAGACCCAGGTTTGATTCCTGAATCAGGAAGATCTCCAAGAGAAGGGAATGGCTACCCATTCCAGTATTCTTGCCTAGAGAATCCCAGGGAAAGAGGAGCTGGTGAGCTACAGTCCATGGGGTCACAAAGAGTCAGACATGACTGAGAAACTAACACATTCACTTTTAACTCTAAAAATAAAGTTATGGCACAGGCCACTTGGGAGTAATAAGCAGGAAAGGTTTGAAAGCAAAGCAAAAAATTCTTTCACAATTCTTTCACAATTTTGGCAGAGACCACAGATGAGACACCATGTGTTGAAAGTTGTATGGAAAACAATTTTCAATAAAGCCACAATAAACATGACTTTGTTTTTAAGTATTCTTATTTCCTCATCATTTCATCTTTAAAAAACAGAACCAATTTTCCTTAACTTTCAAAGCATTAATCTATTAGAAAATGTGCAAGGTTTCGACTCTTACCTTGAAATGAGAGGTTAAATTTCATACTGACTATGTTTACCCAAATAAATTATACCAAAATATATCAGTGGATTTGACAAAACAAGCTGAGAGAATTGGTGGAACAAAGAAATCAGTCTCTGAGGAGAAAAAATCATTTTTGTTTTGTTCTTCCTTTCCAGCCCAGCTCAGCCTTAATTGGCCTCCAGTTCCCCCTTTTCCTGTGTCTCTTAGTCCCTTATCTAATCCTGGTCTCATTATGTCCTGTTGGTCTCACCAATCTTCCTGCATCCAATGACTTGCTCTCATTTCCCCTGTTCACCTCTTCTCTGAACACTACCTAGTTTATTTCCAGCCTGCCTTTCTCCTTGTGGCTTATTGTTTCAAAGTCTCCTTAGCCACCAAAACTAAGAAATTACAAACCCTTACAAATATTCCAGGCAGACCAATCAATCTAAGAGCCCCCAAAACACAGACCTAATCTTTAGGATCTGATGTCATGATAGATGTGCCTCTCATCAAAGCTCATTTCTAAGGGATCTTACAACATGCCTTGCTAAGTGTTCTCTTATATGTTCTGGGATGATTTCATCTGTTTAAAAGTATTCCCCAGCTCAGAAGAGGTACCTTCCAAAGTTTATTTGTAAGTCAATCCTTTGGAATTCTAGAAGTCTTTTCTACATAAACTATCTTACACAGATTGATTTACATTTCAGATCTATCTGAGCCCACAAAGTGTATGAAAAATAATACTGAATGAAAAGATATTGGAGGCCTATTTGGTTAGGGAAAGGTTCATATAGTAAAATCCATGATTTTTGTCATGTATGGATGTGAGAGTGGGATCATAAAGAAGGCTCATCACCAAAGAACTGATGCTTTCGAACGTGGTGCTGGAGAAGACTCTTGAGAGTGTCTTGGACAGGAAGGAGATCAAACCAGTCAATCCTAATGGAAATCAACCCTGAATATTCATTGGAAGGACTGATGCTGAAGCTGTAGTTCCAATACTTTGGCCACATGATGCAAAGAGCTGACTCACTGGAAAAGACCCTGAAACTGGGAAAGACTGAGGGCAGAAGGAGAAGAGGGTGACACAGGATGGATGGTGTCATCAACTCAATGGACATGAGTCTGAGGAAACTCCAAGGGATAGTGAAGGACAAGGAAGTCTGGTCTGGACAATGAAGTGCTGCGGTCCATGGGGTTGCAGAGTCAGACACAACTTAGGGACTGAACAGCAACTATTTGGTTAGAGCTGGAAGGGAGTATGGAGATTATCTAATCCAACTACTTTACTTTATGGATAAGAAAACCAAAGCTAACATTTCCATTCCCAAATAGCATCCAAGAGGCAGAACTGGGATTCTTTATTATTATCTGGCTTTATCTCAGTTATTCCACACACAATCTTGAAAGACTCGTATTACCCATAAAAGGAAAGTAAAGCTAAGAGAATACAGTAATTTGGCTCAGTCACATAGTTAGTACCAGTAAACTGGTGGAGCTGAGGTTTAATCTCAGTTTTCTCAGACTTCATGTATGTTTCAGTCCAATGTCCTTCATCAATATACAGTCATACAGTTTCATTGAGGATCTGAGGCATGATTAATCTATCTAGGATCACATTTCTTTTCCAATCCCATGTGAAAAAAGGTCATCCTTCTCATTGTGAATCCAAACTACTAGTGATGGCCCTATGTCTAAAGGTGGAAGACAAAAGAGAAATCTGTGAATAATATAAAGAGGTTAAACTGAGTCTTGGATGAAAGCAATTTTCTTGAATCCACATTCTTTTCCAGTGACTGGCCTATATTATCCGTCTTTCCTTTCACAGCCCAGTTTCTTCAAAGTCATCTAAACTTGTTTTCTCCTTTCTATTTTTCAATTATGGCACAATTTAATATAGTCAGGAATTTGACTCACCACTGCAATTGCTCAAAGATCACAGTGCCTTTTAGATCATTGAAATCAGTGTATTTCAATTCATTAACTACATCATTAAAATACTGCAATTAAAAGACAGCAATTGGCAGAATGGTTTAAAATATGATTCAACAATATGTTGTCTACAAGAGACATACTTCCAGTTCAAAGACACAAACGGGTTGAAAGTAAAAGGATGGAAAAAGATACCATGCAAATAGTGCACCAGAGACAACTGAACTGGCTTTCAAAATCTCACAGCAAATATATTTTCACCCCACACAAAATAGACTACACACGCTTCTCAAGTGCAGTTAGAACATTCTTCATTATATAGTTAGGTGGTAAAATAAACTAGATTGAATTTAGAATTTAAGGTAATACAAACTATGCTCTCTAGCCATAATGCAAAAAAAAAATTCCTAGTAAGAAACAAGTTATTAAACATGATTCGAGAAGAAATAGAAAACCTGAATATACCTATAACAAGTTAATATACTGAATTAATATCCAAAAATTTCCCACAAAGGAAAGTCCACAACAGGATAGCTTCACCAGTGAATTTTTTAAAAGACTAATTAACACCAACATTCCCAAAGTCTATACTAAAAATAAAAGAATGGAATACTTCCCAACTCATTGTGTAAGGAAAGAATTATTCTTATACCAAAAGCTGAAAAGGTACCACAAGAGAAAGAAGTCTACAGAGCCATATTTTTTATGAACATAGAGATAGTAATCCTCAATCAAAATATTAGCAAAACAAACCCAACAGTTTATAAATAAGACTATACACCAGACTAAGTGGGATTTATCCCTGTAGTGCAAGTGTGGTTCAACATAAGAAAATAACTCTGTGTAACAGATCACCTTAATAGAATGGAAGAAAATTTTCAATAATCTCAACAAAAACAGGAAAAGCATTCAAAAAAATCCAACTCTTTCATGATAAAAAATACGCATTAAGCTAAAAACATAAAGGAACTGCTTCAATATGGTAAGAGAATACTTATAAAAATCCCACAGCTTACATCACATTATATCCAAGATGGTGGAATAGAAGGATGTGTGCTCATCTTTTCCTGAGAGAATTCCAAAATTACAATTCACTGTGGAACAACTATCAACAGGAGAATATTGGATCAGACCAAAAAAAGATACCCCACGTCTGAGGGCAAAGGAGAAGCTCCAGAAAGACAGTTTGGAATCACGTTTAGAATCAAACCCCACACCCACCAGAGATGCTTGGAGGGCTCAAACAAAACGTTGTATACACCTGGAGGCCCTACAGAGAATGAGCCAGACCTGCTTTTGAGTGTTTGAGTGTCCCCTGTGGAGGTACAGGTCAGCAGTGGCTTGTCACAGGGGCAGGGGCTCTGGGTGCGGTAGACCTGGGTATGGCATAAGCCCTCTTGGGGGAGGTCAGCATTAACCCCACCACAGAGCCACCAGAACTTACACAGGACTGGGAGAACAGATTCTTGGAGGGTACAAACAAAACCTTGTGCGTACCAGGACCCAGGAGAAAGGAGCAGTGACCCCATAAGAGACTGACCCAGACTTGCCTGTGAGTGTTCAGGAGTCTCCAGCGGAGGCCTGGGTCAGTGGTGGCCTGCTGCAGGGTTGGGGGCACTGCGTGCAGCAGTGCACACATGGGACCTTTTGAAGGAGGTCACCGTTATCTTTATTACCTCCACTCTAGTTTGGTCTCAGGTCAAACAACAGGGAGAGAACACATCCCTGACCATCAACAGAAAATTGAATTAAAGATTTATTGAGCATGTCCCTGCCCATCAGAAAAAGAACCAGTTTTTCCCACATCAGTCTCTCTCATCAGGAAGGGTCCATAGCCTCTTACCCTTCTCCATCAGAGGGCAGACAGAATGAAAACCACAATCACAGAAAACTAATCAAACTGATCACATTGACCACAGCCTTGTCTTACTCAATGAAACTATGAGCCAAGCCATGTGGTGCCACCCTAGATGGATGAGTCATGGTGGAGAGTTCTGACAAGATGTGGTCCACTGGAGAAGGGAATGGTAGATGACTTCCGTATTCTTGCCTTGAGAATCCCATGAACAGTATGAAAAGGCAAAAAGATAGGACACTGAAATATCAACTCCCCAGGTTGGTAGGTGCCCTACATGCAACTAGAAAAGAGTGAAGAAATAAATCCAGAAAGAATGAAAAGACAAAGACAAAGCAAAAACATCTAAATGTGGATGTGACTGGTGATGAAAGTAAAGTTTGATGCTGTAAAGAGCAATACTGCATAGGAACCTGGAATGTTAGGTCCATGAATCAAGGTAAATTGGAAGTGGTCAAACCAGAGATGGCAAAAGTGAACATCAACATTTTAGGAATCAGCAAAGAGTCGGACACAACTGAGCAACTGAACTGAACTGAACTGAAACTAAAATAGACAGGAATGGGTGAATTTAACTCAGATGACCATTATATCTCCTACTGTGGGCAAGAATCCCTTACAAGAAATGGAGTTTCCCTAACAGTCAACAACAGAGTCTGAAATGCAGTTCTTGGGTTCATTCTCAAAACGACAGAATGATCTCTGTTTCAAAGTCAAACCATTGAATACTACAGAAATACAAGTCTATGCCCCAACCAGTTATGCTGAAGAAGCTGAAGTTGAATGGTTCTATGAAGACCTACAAGACCTTCTAGAACTAACACCCAAAGAAGATGTCCTTTTCATCATAGGGGACTGGAAGACAAAAGTAGGAAGTCAAGAAATGCCTGGAGTTAAAGGCAAACGGTTTTGGAATACAAAATGAAACAGGGCAGAGGCTAACAGAGCATTGCCAAGAGAACACAATAGTCAAGGAAACACCCTCTTCCAACAACACAAGAGAAAACCCTACACGTGGACATCACCAGATGGCCAATATCAAAATCAGATTGATTATATTCTTTGCAGCCAAAGATAGAGAAGTTCTGCGAAAACAAGACCAGGAGCTGACTGGGGTTCAGATCATGAACGCCTTGTTGCCAAATTCAGGCAATAGGAAAATTGCTTGAAAAAGTAGGGAAAATCACTAGACCATTCATGTATGACCTAAATCAAACCCCTTACAATTATAC
Organism: Aepyceros melampus; assembly: GCA_006408695.1. NCBI lineage: Eukaryota > Metazoa > Chordata > Mammalia > Artiodactyla > Bovidae > Aepyceros > Aepyceros melampus. The sequence goes on along the minus strand of SJXQ01011025.1, from coordinate 525,662 downwards.
AGTGGAAGCAACAAATAGATTCAAGGGATTAGATCCGATAGACAAAGTGCTTGAAGAACTATGGGTGGAGGTTCATAATATTGTACCAGAGGCAGTGATCAAGAGCATCCCAAGAAAAAGAAATGCAAAAGGCAAAATAGTTTCTGAGGAGGCCTTACAAATAACTGAAAAAAGAAGAGAAGCTAAAGGCAAGGGAGAAAAGGAAAGATAAACCCATTTGAATACAGAGTTCCAAAGAATAGCAAGGGGAGATAATAAAGCCTTCTTCAGTAGTCAATGCAAAGAAATAAAGGAAAACAATAGAATGGGAAAGACTAGAGATCTCTTCAAGAAAATTAGAGATACCAAGGGAACATTTCATGCAAATATGGGCACAATAAACAACAGAAACAGTATGAACCTAACAGAAGCAGAAGATATTAAATAGAGGTGGCAAGAATACACAGAAGAACTATGCAAAAAAGATCTTCACAATCCAGATGAAAATGATGGTGTGCTCACCCCACCTAGAGCCAGACATCCTGGAATGTGAAGTCAAGTGGACCTTAGAAAGCATCACTGTGAACAAAGCTAGTGCAGGGTGATGGAATTCCAGTTGAGCTATTTCAGATCCTGAAAGATGATGCTGTGAAAGTGCTGCACTCAATATGCCAACAAATTTGGAAAACTCAACAATGGCCACAGGATTGGAAAAGGTCAGTTTTCATTCCAATCCCAAAGAAAGGCAATGCCAAAGAATGTTCAAACTATCACACAATCACATCATCTCATATGCTAGCAAAGTAATGGTCAAAATTTTCCAAGGGAGGCTTCAGCAATACATGAACTGTGAACTTCCAGATGTTCGAGCTGGATTTAAAAGAGTCAGAGGAACCAGAGGTCAAATTGACAACATTTGTTAGATCATTGAAAAAGCAAAAGAGTTCTAGAAAAACACCTACTTCTGCTTTATTGACTATGCCAAAGTCTCTGACTGGGTAGATCACAGCAAACTGGAAAATTCTTCGAGATGGGAATACCAGACCACCTGACCTGCCTCCTGAGAAACCTGTATGCAGGTCAAGAAGCAACAGTTAGAACTAGACATGGAAAAACAGACTGGTTCCAAATTGGGGAAGGAGTCCATCAAGGCTGTATATTGTCACCCTGCTTATTTAACCTATATACAGAGAACATCATGCAAAATGCTCGGCTGGATGAAGCACAAGCTGGAATCAAGATTGCCAGGAGATATATCAGTAACCTCAGATACACAGATGATACCACCCTTAGGGAAGAAGGTGAAGAGGAGAGTGAAAAAGTTGCCTTAAAGCTCAACATTCAAAAAACTAGGATCATGGCATCCAGTCCCATCACTTCATGGCAAATAGATGGTGAAACAATGGAAAGAGTGAGAGACTTTATTTTATCGGGCTACAAAATCACTGCAGATGGTGACTGCAGCCATGAAGTTAAAAGATGTTTGCTCCTTGGAAGAAATACTATGACCAATCTAGATAGCATATTAAAAAGAAGAGACATTACTTTTCCAAAAAATGTCCATCTAGTCAAAGCTATGTTTTCTCCAGTAGTCATGTATGGATGTGAGAGTTGGACTATAAAGAAAGCTGAATGCCAAAGAATTGATGCTTTTGAACTATAGTATGGAGAAAACTCTTGAGAGTCCCTTGGACTGCAAGGAGATGCAGTCCATGGGGTCGCAAAGAGTCAATGCAACTGAGCTACTGTATTGAACTGAACTGAACATCACATATACTGATAAAGAAGACTCTTTCCTCCTAAGACAGAAATAAGATAAGGACATTTGCTCTTGCTGTATCTGCTAAATACTGTATTATTATAGAAGTTTGATAGTATAGGAGTAAGAAAAAAGTGGAAGACATCCAGATTGAAAGGGGTAAAACTGTATTTATTAGCCTATGACATGTTCACCTATACAGAAAATCCTACCAAATCTACTTGTTTTGCCTGGAGAATTCTATGGGCAGTGGATCCTGGCAGGCTGAGATCCTGAGAGACTGAGCACACACAGAAGAAATCTACCAAAAAATTAAAAAGTATTGGAATGAACACATTAGCTCAGCAAGGTAGAAGCAAACAAGATCAATATTTAAAAACCAATTGCATTCCTATTCACCAACAATAAGCAATCTAAAAATGAAATTAACAAAACTACTCCCTTTGTAATAGTGTGAAAAAGAATAAAATACTTAGGAATTAATTTTTTTAAGTGCAAGATAGATACACTGAAAATCACAAAACATCATTGAAAGAAACTAAGAGCTAAATAAATGGAAACATATGGACATTCGTGGATTTGAAGACTTAACATGGTTAAGATGGCAATAATCCCCTTCAAATGATCTATGCATCCAGGGCAATCCAAAGCAGTATACCTTCTACCATTCGGGGGGAAACTGACCCACTGATTCTAAAAGTCATATGAAAATACTGATTCTAAAAGTCATATGAAAATTGCTTTGTCTGTTGCTTTGACACAGTAGACAAAGCAATCTTGAAAAGAAACAAATTTGAGCTACTCACTCTTCATGACTTCACAATACTGGCATAAGATTATATATACACACACACACACACACACATACATACATACATAAAACACATAGTGGAGTAGAATATAGAGTCCAAACAGAACATTCACACATGCGTGCATGTTCAGTTGTGTCCAACTCTTTGCAACCCCTAGGACTGTAGCCTGCCAGGCTCCTCTGCCCATGGGATGCTCTAGGCAAGAATACTGGAATGGGTTGCCTTGCCCTCCTCCAGGAGATCTTCCTGACCCAGGATTGAACTGGTGTTTCTTGTGTCTCCTGCATTGAGCAACTGCAGATTCTTTACCACTGTGGATTCTTTACCAACTGTGCCACCTGGGAAGCCACTATTCATGGCCACCTGATTTTTAACAAGTGTGCTAATGCAATACAAGAAGGAATACTACTTTCAACAAATGATGCTTGACAACTATATACCCACATGGAAAGAATAAAATTGAGCCTGAGTCTACTAGACACAATGTAGAAAAATTAACTCAGAGTGGATTATATCCAAAAATGCAAGAGTTACAACTATAACATGCTTAGAGGAAAATATAGGAGTAAATCTTCCAAACCTTAGATTAGGCAATAGTTTCTTTGATATGACACAAAAAGCACAAACAATAAAAGGAAAATAGATAAACTGGTTTTCGTCAAAACTGAAAACTTTTGTGTTACAAAGGATACCAGGAAGAAAAGGTAAAGCCAACACAAAGATTGTAAGAAAATATTTATAAATCACATATCTGGTAATGGATTTGTATCCATGAAATACAAAGAATTCTCACAACTCAACAATGTAAGAAACAACTCAGCTTTTAAAATGTACAAAAGATTCCAACACGCATTTCTCCAATGATGATATGTAGTGACCCATGAACACATGATATGTTCAATATTATTGGGATTCAAAAATGCAAATCAAAATCACACTGAGATACTAATTCATGCTGACTGAGGTGGTTAAAATCAAAACAACAGATAAAAATGTTAAGAACGCAGAGAAACTGCACCCTTCGTGCATTGCAGTGGGTATATGAAACGCTATAGCTATTTTGGAGGACAGTTTGGTAGTTCTTCAAAAAGAGTTCCCATAGAGTTAAGTATAGTTACTCTATGACTCAGTAATTCCACTCATAGGTATGTATCCAACATTGAAAAAAATACTTCCACTGATATCAGTGATTCTATCCACTCTAAATTTTCAGCCCAGACTTTCTCTCCAATGACTTATTTTCAGTGTCTCACATGAATCTCCAACTCAGCCTGTTCAAACTAAATTCATATTTTCATTCCAAAATCTTATCCTCTACTCAGAGCTCCACTATCCATTTAAAAATCCAGAAAAGACCATTGACTCTTTCCTCTCGCTCATATTTCACACACAGTCAGTCATTCAGTCCCATCAATATTAGTGTTAAAGCATAACTCTCCAAGTTTGCTCCTTCCCCTTTATCTCCACTTCCTCTGCCTCAGGACCTGGAATCATCTCCTTTCACAGTATTTTCATCAGGATTCTAACTTAACTCCATACTTGATCTCCTCCAATTCATTCCCCAGACTACCTTCTAAAATGCAAATCTGATTACACCGCTCCCCAGTTGAAAATTCTTCCCTGGCTCTCAAGTACTTTCCAAATGAAATTCAAACATTTAAACTGATTTTTAATTATCTGCTCCTACCTAATTTTCCAGCCTTATCATTCATCACTCCACCACTCCCACCTCATTACCCAATCCTCTGGTGTTGGGAGATTGCTTTCAATTTTTCCAATGTGGTTTTTTCTCATACTTTTTGAACTAATCCACTTCCCTTTCATATATCACACCCACTCCTTTTACTGAAACTCTTACTCAGCCGTTGAGACTTAGCTCAGATGTTAACCTTCCCTAAAAGGACAACCTGCATACCCTCAGTGTTAATCACAGTCCCAGCTTTGTGCTCTCATATAATCCCGGGCATTCTACTACAATAGTATCACTCTTGCAAAATTGTCTGTTTATTAATTTGATTGCTCTCTGGAGCAAAAATTGTATCCTCAGCACTGAATAAAGATCCAATACATAGTAAATGTGTAATACCTTAAAATATGCAATGGAGAAATGGTTAGCTAATTTGTTTATTTAGACTGTATATAACAATCTTGGAATATATCCACTATTTATTAATAATTCATTAAAGTGATAAAAATGTAAAGTTGAAGAAATACATATATATATGTGTGTGTATATGTGCCTATATGTATGTGTTAGTCGCTCAGTCATGTCCGACTCTTTGCGACACCATGAACTGTAGCCACCAGGCTCCTTTCTCCATGGAATTTCCCAGGCAAGAATACTGGAGTGGGTAGCCATTCCTCTCTCCAGGGCATCTTCCTGACCCAGAGGTCAAACCCAGGTCTCCAGCATTGTGGGCAGATTCTTTACCATCTGAGCCATGAGGGAAGCCCTATATATGTGCATATATATAGGAAATATAGATACATTATATACTATATATGCTGCTGCTGCTGCTGCTGCTGAGTTGCTTCCGTCGTGTCTGACTCTGTGCGACCCCACAGACGGCAGCTCACCAGGCTCCGCAGTCCCTGGGATTCTCCAGGCAAGAACACTGGGGTGGGTTGCCATTTCCTTCTCCAATGTATGAAAGTGAAAAGTGAAAGTGAAGTTGCTCAGTCTCATCCAACTCCTAGCGACCCCATGGACTACAGCCTACCAGGCTCCTCCGTCCATGGGATTTTCCAGGCAAGAGTACTGGAGTGGGGCGCCATTGCCTTCTCCGATGTACTATATATATACACATACAAAAAGAACCTGTACAGAAATTGAAAAAATGATGTTAACAGTGGTTCTCTAGGACATAGGTTATAGATATTTCTTTCATTTTCTTTTTTATACTTTTCTGAGTTTTTCTGTGTGAACATGGATTTCTTTTACAGTAAGAATAATTTTTCAAAGATAAGCTTGTCTATTTTTTTCTCATTGATTCTATCTGCCACAGTTTAAGCCAAACAAAGCAGAATTCACCCTTTTATCTCTGTTCTCGAGTCCTGAAGTAGGCACAAAATCGACAGATGGGCTGGAAACTGCCAAGGAATTTAGGATTCTGGAGCTGCTAGCAGTGGCAGAAGTTTTGAAGGCAGGCACAGTTCATGGAGCTTCATCTTTCCCCCCTTCCTCTATTTTGCCGTCTCTAGAGTTGTTGTTTTTCAGTCGCTAAGTTGTGCCTGACTCTTTGCAGTCCCATGGACTGTAGCATGCCAGGCTTCCCTGTCCTTCACTATTTCCCAAAGTTTGCACAAACTCAAACTCATCTTTAATTTGATACTAAAATAAAGTTGATTTGTAAGAAATCAAAATAAGAAAGAAGGTATGTGAGTAGTTTGAATTTCTCATGCTTTGAATCATATGATCACTATTTACAAATTATAATTAATTGCTTTCCTATAACTCAACAAGGGAGAAGAAACTAAGGGAAAAAAAGAAATTTCACAGTTATTTCTTAATCTAGAACTAAATATGAGAAATTCACATTTAATCAGACTAAAATGATGATGCCAAGACTCAAATTTATATTTGCAAATAAACATTGCGCTTAGATTTAAACTTTTTTTTTTACTTATAAAATTATAACGGCTTCTTCAGAGCTTCAGAGGTTGATTGAGAAAAAATATTCAGTATGAAAGCAGTAAAAAATGTGCTGCAGATAACATAAGGTTCAGGTAGTATTTTAGAGTAAGATTCTTTTTTTTTTTTTTAATTGGAGGATAATTGCTTTAAAATATTGTGATGGTTTCTGCCATACATCAACATGAATCAATAGGTATACATAAGTCCCCTCCTTCTTTAACCTCTCTTTCACCCACTTCTGCACCCCACCTTAGTTTGTAGGCTATTATTCTGAATATGTCATTAATCTGACTAAATCATATGGGCACTGATTCTGAATATTACAAACTAAATTACACTTCTAATAAGTCTTTCCTCTTTGTAAGATTTACAAAGCATTATAAAACTGTTAGTTCACATTTCTTTTATAAAACAATGATCCTTAAACAATTTTTGATGAGGGGTAGAACAGTATAAATGAAACAAACCAATGCCTAACCATTCATCTACTTGTTTTGATCATCTTAAGCCATTGCCTAGTTGTCTTTAAGCCTTTCTCTGGAAGTTTCCTAAGTCAGAAATACTGTTAAATTCAGATATCTCCCAAGAGTGTAAAGCAAATTCAGCTATAGCAGGGACATACCATGCACACGAAGACAATGAAACAGAGGAATCAAGGAAAGTCTTAAAGACGAAAACAGGACACAATGGAGCACTTTGAATTTTGAGATAGGAACTTGGAATATAAAGAAAAGGACAATGGTACTTGTCTCCCGATATCTAGATTAGTTATCGGTACAGTTATAAACTCTAGTTAATTTTGTGTGCATGCTCAGTTGCTCAGTCGTATCTAACTTTTCACAACGTCATGGACTGTAGCCCACTAAACCCCTCTGTCTATGGGATTTTCCAGGCAAGAATACTGGAGTGTGTTGCCATTTTCTACTCAAGATTTCTCCCAACCCAGGTATCAAACTAGAGTCTCCTGCATCTCCTGCATTGGCAGGAACCTTTTTTCCCATTGCCCCTCCCCAACCTGCCCCCCACCATAGGCCTTTATTTGCATAAGTATAAATTTATTTATTTGTATCCATGATTGGAGAAGGAAATGGCAACACACTCCAGTGTTCTTGCCTGGAGAATCCCAGGGATGGGGGAGCCTGGTGGGCTGCCGTCTATGGGGTCGCACAGAGTCGGACATGACTGAAGCAACTTAGCAGAAGCAGCAGCAGCAGCAGCAAACCTCAACTCTTAAGTATCATATAGCCTCCCAGCCTCATTTCTACCTGCCCTCTGATATGCCACCTCCTAAGCATTCTGTGAAGAAGGCTGAGCGCCGAAGAATTGATGCTTTTGAACTGTGGTGTTGGAGACGACTCTTGAGAGTCCCTTGGACTGCAAGGAGATCCAACCAGTCCATTCTGAAGGAGATCAGCCCTGGGATTTCTTTGGAAGGAATGATGCTAAAACTGAAACTCCAATACTTTGGCCATCTCATGTGAAGAGTTGACTCACTGGAAAAGACTTTGATGCTGGGAGGGAATGGGGGCAGGAGAAGAAGGGGTCGACAGAGGATGAGATGGCTGGATGGCATCACTGACTCGATGGACGTGAGTCTGAGTGAACTCCAGGAGTTGGTGATGGACAGGGAGGCCTGGAGTGCCGTGATTCATGGGGTCGCAAAGAGTCGGACACGACTGAGCGACTGAACTGAACTGAACTGAAGCATTCCCAACCTCATCCCAAGTTAGGATGCATATTCTCTTTCCTCTCTTAGTATCATCTCTTACCAGATATTTTAACCTAAATGTAAAGTGAAGAATGGTTTTTTAAGATCCAAGTATACATGGAGCAGGATGGCAAGAGATGTGGGCCTCTGTATTTGACCTCTTTCCAGAGTGAGGATCGACCCTGGCTCGGGAAGATCCCTTGGAGAAGGAAATGGCAACCCACTCCAGTATTCTTGCCTAGAGAATCCCATGGACAGAGGAGCCTGGCAGGGTAAGTCCACAAGACCTCAAGAGTCGGAAATGAGTTAGCAACTAAACCACTACCACTTCTTTCACTCTATACTTGGGTGTTTGAGGTGCAAAAGGTCAGCTACCTTACAGCGTTCAGAGAAACAAGGTATTCATTTGCTCCCTACAAGCAGACCTGAGTCTACATATACACATGACCATTAGCTATTATAATGTGTTAGTAAGGCCATACATCTGAAGTAACAGCAAAAATAACAGTATTCCTCATGATTGTGATCAAATAATATCATGCTTGATTTCATCTGTGAGAAAATTTTTCTATGATTTCTTTTAAAACATAGTTAACTCTTCAGCTCAGTTCAGTTCAATTCAGTCACTCAGTCGTGTCCGACTCTTTGTGACCCCATGAATCACAGCATGCCAGGCCTCTCTGTCCATCACCAACTCCCGGAGTTCACTCAGACTCACGTCCATCGAGTCAGTGATGCCATCCAGCCATCTCATCCTTGGTCGTCCCCTTCTCCTCCTGCCCCCAACCCCTCCTAGCATCAGAGTTGTTTCCAGTGAGTCAACTCTCCGCATGAGGTGGCCAAAGTACTGGAGTTTCAGTTTTAGCATCATTCCTTCCAAAGAAATCCCAGGGTTGATCTCCCTCAGAATGGACTGGTTGGATCTCCTTGCAGTCCAAGGGACTCTCAAGAGTCTTCTCCAACACCACAGTTCAAAAGCATCAATTCTTCTGCGCTCAGCCTTCTTCACAGTCCAACTCTCACATCCATACATGACCACAGGAAAAACCATAGCCTTGACTAGACGGACCTTAGTCGGCAAAGTAATGTCTCTGCTTTTGAATATACTATCTAGGTTGGTCATAACTTTTCTTCCAAGGAGTAAGCGCCTTTTAATTTCATGGCTGCAGTCACCATCTGCAGTGATTTTGGAGCCCAAAAAAACAAAGTCTGACACTGTTTCTACTGTTTCCCCATCTATTTCCCATGAAGTGATGGGGCCAGATGCCATGATCTTCGTTTTCTGAATGTTGAGCTTAGGAGTAAGCGTCTTTTAATTTCATGGCTGCAATCACCATCTGCAGTGATTTTGGAGCCCAAAAAAAGAAAGTCTGACACTGTTTCCACTGTTTCCCCATCTATTTCCCATGAAGTGATGGGACCGATGCCATTATCTTCGTTTTCTCAATGTTGAGCTTTAAGCCAACTTTTTCACTCTCCTCTTTCACTTTCATCAAGAGGCTTTTTAGCTCCTTTTCACTTTCTGCCATAAGGGTGGCGTCATCTGCATATCTGAGATTATTGATATTTCTCCCAGCAATCTTGATTCCAGCTTGTGCTTCATCCAGCCCATAGTTTCTCATGATGTACTCTGCATAAAAGTTAAATAAGCCGGGTGACAATATACAGCCTTGATGTACTCCTTTTCCTATTTGGAACCAGTCTATTGTTCCATGTCCAGTTCTAACTGTTGCTTCCTGACCTGCATATATGTTTCTCAAGAGGCAGGTCAGGTAGTCTGGTATTCCCATCTCTTTCAGAATTTTCCACAATTTCTGGTGATCCACACAGTCAAAGGCTTTGGTATAGTCAGTAAAGCAGAAATAGTTGTTTTTCTTACAATCACTACAAAAAATTGTCTAGTTTCGTGGAGTAGCTATAAAACAGAAAGACTCATTAGGAAAGAAAGACAAGAAAATAATCTATCCAAGGTCCCAAGATTCCAAGGTCGAGTCCTTAAATATAATGAAAAACAAAACAAAAAAAAAAACTGAAAGAAGAACCATTAGCCTTGGGTTCCAGTCTCAGTTCTGTTACTTGCCACATGTGGCAGAGGACAATTCTCTGTTATTCTAACTCAAGAAGTCAAAGATTACTTGCAGGATACTTCATTATAATTTCATGAAGTCAAGTGAGATATTTAGAGAGTTCTGTAAAAAATTTTGAATATCATACAAATAAAGAGTATCACTACTATATCTATAGAAATATAATAATTTAGAGATAGGGTTGGCTCATGTATATTAGACATATTGGGAATTTATTTCAAGCAGGGTGGTTTCTTTTGTAACTTTTTAATCAAAGTATTGTACACACTCAGAAAAGTGCACTAATCAATGTACAACATAAATTGTCTGAAACTGAACATACTCATGAAATCTCTACTGAGGTTCAGAAATAGAATCTTTCCAGCAACCTAAGTTTCACTTTATACCCATTCTGATCACCCACTCTTCTTCTTCCCCAAAGGTGATCACCATACTGAAGTCGAACACCTTATATTAGTTTGCCTTTTCATACTGTTCAGTATGAAATAAATGGGGAAACAGTAGAAACAGTGTCAGACTTTATTTTTTTGGGCTCCAAAATCACTGCAGATGGTGATTGCAGCCATGAAATTAAAAGACGCTTACTCCTTGGAAGAAACGTTATGACCAACCTAGATTGTATATTCAAAAGCAGAGGCATTACTTTGCCTACTAAGGTCCATCTAGTCAAGGCTATGGTTTTTCCTGTGGTCATGTATGGATGTGAGAGTTGGACTGTGAAGAAGGCTGAGTGCCGAAGAATTGATGCTTTTGAACTGTGGTGTTGGAGAAGACTCTTGAGAGTCCCTTGGACTGCAAGGAGATCCAACCAATCCATTCTGAAGGAGATCAACCCTGGGATTTCTTTGGAAGGAATGATGCTAAAACTGAAGCTCCAGTACTTTGGCCACCTCATGCGAAGAGTTGACTCATTGGAAAAGACTTTGATGCTGGGAGGGATTGGGGGCAGGAGGAGAAGGGGACGACCAAGGATGAGATGGCTGGATGGCATCACGGACTCAATGGAGGTGAGTCTGAGTGAACTCCGGGAGTTGGTGATGGACAGGGAGGCCTGGCGTGCTGCAATTCATGGGGTCNAGAGTTGACTCATTGGAAAAGACCCTGATGCTGGGAGGGATTGGGGGCAGGAGGAGAAGGGGACGACCAAGGATGAGATGGCTGGATGGCATCACGGACTCAATGGACGTGAGTCTGAGTGAACTCCGGGAGTTGGTGATGGACAGGGAGGCCTGGCGTGCTGCAATTCATGGGGTCACAAAGAGTCGGACACGACTGAACAATGGAACGGAATGGAACGGATATTAGTTTGGCTCTTTTAAACTTTCTCTAAATAAAATCATACAATATATATCCTTTTCTATTTGACTCTCTTTGTCCACTGTAACTTTTGTGACATTGATCTGTGTGTAACAGCAGTTTGCCAATTTCATTGCTGTACAGCAGTCATATGCTGTATATACCATTAATAACAAATGAGTTATTATTGTAGTTTAGCCACTAAGTCATGTCCAACTCTTTGACACCCCATACACTGTAGCCTGCCAGGCTCCTCTGTCCATAGGATTTACCAGGCAAGAGTACTAGGTTGCCATTTCCTTCTCCAGGGGATCTTCCTGACCCAGGGACAGAACCCACATCTTCTGTATTGGCAGATGGATTCTTCACAACTGAGCCACTAGGGAAGCCCAATATGAGTATTTTCAATATATTTATACATTATTCTGGTGATTGTTGGACATTAGGTTGTTTCCAGTTTGGGAACAACCGAAAATAATATTGATTGACATTATCTTATCTTAGGATCTTTAGCTGTAGCTGTATATGCATTTCAGCTGAATGTATGCCTCAAAGTGACTTTTCCAGGTTATAGGTTTTGTGTATGTGCATGTTTAGTAGACAATGCCAGGTTCACCAATGCTTTTATTAGTTTTCATTACCATCATCTGGTAAAGGAGTTCTAGTTGCTGCACAGCCTTGCCAACACTTCATAATATCACCCTTTTTATTTTAGCTGTTTTGATGTATGTATAATTCATTACCATTTTTACTTGCATTTTCCTGAATCACATCACTTGTACCTACCTTGCCAGGAGCAAGAATTTCAATTTTCTGGGAGAATTTCTTCTTATAATGACAAAGAATAAATCTATCTCTGCAGTCATAATTTATCTTCCTCCTTAGTTGAGGGATTTGAGTAGTCATGAATTGGGTCTATGTACATTTTTTGCCATATTCAATAGATTTTACATTAGAAATTGGTCTCTGCAAGTTTTTTTTAAAAACATGTTTGGGCAAAGAGGGGCAAGGAAGCAGGGAATATTTCAAGAAGTCTAAATGGAAAAATAAGAAAAAAGACATAGAGGCTCTCACTCAAGATGGCTTACCAAAGGCTCTTGAGTTTAACTTCCCTGCTCCCTCAAATCCCTTTTCTAATAACACAGAACTAAAACGATAAAAATAAATCCATAGGAGCACTTGAAAGCTGGGTGGTAGGCTACTAAAAACCAGAAAAGTGAATAATTCCTGGAAGATATTATAAAACAAGTGGGAAGAGACTGACAGTCAAACCTAACAAAGCTGAGGAACTTTAAATCCTAGGCAGCCAAAGAGGAGCTCAAAATAGATGAGTTTTTTCAAGCACCAAATCACATAAAGAACAAAAGAACCTATTCTGAGAGACGGTGCTGGCCACGGGGAGCTGTCTGGATAATTAAACAAAGAATGCTTAAACTTCTATGCCAGGAATTCTTCCCACTACCAAATTACTGAATCTCTGCTCCCAAGTACAGAGAAGTAGAATGAGATTTCATGACAAGACTGAACTTCTAGACTTAAAAATTTGGGTCTTGTACCTTGGAGAACAAGTGCACTCATTATAAGGGGGGTATGCCATCCCCCACTCAAATCTTGAGGAAAGCCAGCAGAAACAGTGATCCTTCTGAGCACCACCCCCATCTTTTTTTAAGTAAAGTCTTTTGAAGACCTGAAACTTACAGAGGAAAATAATTATAAAGGATTGAAATTCCATATAGGCACCTCCTTTGGTGACAAGACCTGTCCCTGTGCTTAAGGTGACCACATAATTTCTTGCCCAAACCAAGACACTTCTGGAACATGAGCATGGGTACTGATAATAAGTTTGCTCGTATAAAAGGCTTAAATCATGGCTGTCTACAGTGATCATGGATATGCGGCCATCCCTACTTACACCACTCCTGTACAGAAACGGCAGAAATAGTGCAGTCACACTTCTTCATGTATGATGAATGGCTCAACTGTGCTCACTTACTGCTCAACCAAATAGTACGCAAATTCTGCTCAAAATGAACCAAAAAATGTGAGGATAACAACTTTTTTTGATAGAAATAACTGAACATAGATTTGGGCATTAGATTATATTATACAATTATTGTTAATTTGGTTGGGTGTGATAATTACTCTTCAAATATGTTTTAAGCCCTCATCTGTTACATTAGCATTAGAAACATTTACAAATGAAATTATATGAATCCAGGATTTGTTTTAATATCTTTTAGTGAGGAGCTGGAGTAGTGGGAGAAGGGAATACAGAATACCTGAGGTCATACTGGCTATAATATTGGTATTTATTGTAGCTGATGGTGAAAATTGGAGATTTATTGTACATTATATTTACTTTTGCACATGTTTGAAAATTCCATAATAAAATTCTTGTTTCAACATAAGAATTTTTAAACTTAAATGCACAAATAAAATAGTACATGAAAAAAGCCACAAAATTTGGAATAGCAGAATGCATAATAAATGTTTAGAAACCATAGGAAGCTAAATCCTAAGATAGCAGTGACAAATCTGAAAACTAATCAAATTGCCTCCTTATAATCTTGTTGTTGTTTAGCTGATAAGTCATGTCTGACTCTTTGTGACGCCATGGACTGTAGCACACCAGGCACCTCTGTCCATGGGATTTCCCAGGCAAGAATACTGGAGCCAGTTGCCATCTCTCTCCTTCAATGAAGCAGAAGTAGATGTTTTTCTGGAACTCTCTTGCTTTTTTGATGATCCAGCAGATGCTGTCAATTTGATCTCTGGTTCTCTGCCTTTTCTAAATCCAGCTTGAACATCTGGAAGTTCATGGTTCACATACTGTTTAAACATTGCTTGGAGAATTTTGAGCATTTCTTTGATAGTGTATGAGATGAGTGCAATAGTGTGGTAGTTTGAACATTCTTTGCCATTGTCTTTCTTTGGGATTGGAATGAAAACATCTTTTCCAGTCCTATGGCCACTGCTGAGTTTTCCAAATTTGCTGGCATATTGAGTGCAGCACTTTCACAGCATCATCTTTCAGGATTTGAAATAGCTCAGCTGGAATTCCATCACCTCCACTAGTGGAGTGTGTTTGTTCATAGTGATGCTTTCTAAGGCCCACTTGACTTCACATTCCAGGATGTCTGGCTCTAGGTGAGTGATCACACCATTGTGGTTATCTGGGTCATGAAAATAGTTCTTGTGTGTATTCTTGCCACCTCTTCTCAATATCTTCTGCTTCTGTTAGGTCCATGTCATTTCTGTCCTTTATTGTGCCCATATTTGCATGAAATGTTCCCTTGGTATCTCTAATTTTCTTAAAGAGATCTCTAGTCTTTCTCTTTCTATTGTTTTCCTTTATTTCTTTGCACTGATCACTGAAGAAGGCTTTCTTTTCTCTCCTTGCTATCTTTGGAACTCTGCATTCAGATGGGTATATCTTTTTTTTTCTCCTTTGCCTTCAGCTTCTCTTTTTTTCTCAGCTATTTGTAAGGCCTCATCAGACAATCATTTTGCTTTTTTTCATTTCTTTTTCTTGGGGATGGTCTCAATCACTGCTCCTGGACAATGTTATGAACCTCCATTTATAGTTCTTCAGGCACTCAGTCCATCAGATCTAATCTCTTGAGTCTATTTGTCACTTCTACTGTATAATCATAAGGAATTTGATTTAGGGCATACCTGAATGGTCTGGTGGTTCTCCCTGAGTAAAGTCTGGATTTGGCAATAAGGTGCTCATGATCTGAGCCAAGTCAGCACCAGGTCTTGTTTTGCTGGCTATATGGAGCTTCTCCATCTTTGGCTGCAAAGAATATAATCAATCTGATTTCGGTATTTACCATCTGGTGATGTCCATGTTTAGAGTCTTCTCTTCTGTTGTTGGAAAAGGGTGTTTGCTATGACCAGTGTGTTCTCTTGGCAAAACTCTGTTAGACTTTGTCCTGCCTTCATTTTTACTGCAAGGCCAAACTTGCCTGTTATGTATATCTGAAACATTATAAATCGACTATAACTCAATTAAAAAAAAAATTCCACATCCCAATATTCTTGCAGTTAGACAAGGTCATGTGACTAGTCTCAGCCAGAGAGGTAAGCAAGTGTGGCATACATTAAATACATAATCACTTCTGGTCTGAAGCAATGAAAAGCCTCTGGATTTTCTACTCCATTCTTTCTTCTTTGTGTTGGACTGTTAACTGAGCTAGCACAGTCACATGGTGAGGACATTGCAGACTGCTTTGTAAGTGTGTGACCACTGTTGTATGGACAACCACCTGGGAGAGTAACTTAATTCTGGAATGGACTTTGCATGAGCCAAACCCATTAGGATTCTGGTGTTGTCCATTACTGTGATATGAACATGTGTGAATACATGTTCATAATAATAAAAACAGTGATGATTGTTCTTTCCAAAATTATAAATCTGTGGCAGGGATAGGAAATGTGTTTTGTGAGAGTGCTGTGCGGGGTCTGTGAGTGAGGCATATATGTTTATGTGGTGGAGAGGTTGGGAGGAGGCATATATGTTTATGTGGTGGAGAGGTTCAAAGAGAAGAGCAGTCCCCTCCTCCACAGTGGAAGTCAATAAATAGTGCCTAAAATTCAAAAAAATAGTAATAGAAGTTTGTCTTGTCTTCAGCTTTATTTTCTTTTTGGCCACAAAAGAAAAGCCCCTCTGGATAAGCACATCAACGAAGAACAGACATTATTTTCATAGGTGTGAGTAAGTTCAAGTTTTTGTCAATGGTCAGAAGTCCTTAGGTAATTACACTTGAATTGCTTCTCTGAGGCAATGGAGGAGGAGGTGAAGACATAGTGGGAGGATATTCCTAACAGCCAGATATGTGTTTCTTACCAACCCCCCCTTACCACAGTTCATTCACGGAAGAGTATTCAACCAACATGAGCCAAGATCAAAAAAAAAACAAAACTCCTCTTCCTTATTTCAGAGTTGAGACTAAAAGACCATCAGCAGAGCATAATCTGTTTTGTTGTTGGTGTTGCTTTTTGTGTTTCTGTTTTTTTTATAAGACAGAATGATCCTAGGAGCTGTGAGGTGTTTGCATTCCCCACAGTATTGATTAAATAACAAAAAGTCAGTGTGAAACAAGAGAGAAGAAAACAGGTGCACACAGAGATACATCCTGGGTCTTTATAACACCCCAGTTCCTGGTTCTGAAGTTCATTTTCTTATACATGTAAACTAACTCAATACTTTCCCAGACTCAGAGCCAGCGGGTTCTGACTGTTAAAACTGTACTTATCAACTGGGACCTAAAAAGGCAGTTTAATTCTCTCCTTCGCACCTACAAATACACCTTCCTTAGGTAGTTAAAGGAAAGACTTCATGAAAACTCTCTCCTTTGCCTAGACACGTATGTTTCTCTGACAGCTGTACCCATCTTAGAACTCGTCTCTGGTCCCTCTTCAGAAGGCACAGAATCTTTGCCTGGGGAGCAGGGTGGAACTAACCGAAGAATTCAAATCTTGAGCTGGATGATGCCACTAGTGCCTCCTGCTTCACTGTAGGCCACACATTCACAACTCGAGGTTTTATATGAGAAAAAGCACCATTCCTCTCTGACATTTCTTTCTTTTTTTTTAGCAGAGGAGACTAGCATTAATTATCTGTTTCCCCACCTCTGGAAACTGCTGAAATCCTTTTGCTGACAGTGTCAGCCTGGGTTTATAGCATCCCACTCCTTCTACAATATGGAAGGAATGTCAAATGCATTATATTACCAAGAGGACATAAACTAATAAAGAAAAATGATTAATCGATATTTGTGTGCAACACATTGAAACAAAGAGAGTCTGCATTAGTTCCAGAGTGTAAACCATTTTGTAGAGCGAGCACTTCTGAATCCACTTTGTCATTCTTGATTTAGCAAATGTGGAGCTTGTCTTCTTTCTCAGCTAACAGCCAAAATAATTAACACAGAGTTTACATGAACTGGGAAAGTGCTGTGTTGAAGGAAAAAAAAGAAGAGAAATTGTACAAACCCTGTGGCCAAGCAGTTTGCTGCCAGAAATAGAACTGTGAACATGAGTCTGATTGGAAATGCTGCCATGTGGAGTGAAGGTGACTGAGCCTTGAAAAGCAGCTCAGCATTGCCCATACTTACCCCCTGTGCAGGTTCTCTGAGTAGCCCATCAGAGAAGCAAGGCAGATAGGACCAGCTTTTGGTTAAAAAATCTCAGATGAAAGAAATCAGTCATATATAAGGAGTATATTTAAACAGAAGAAAAAAGATTTTAAGTATTTCCTCTGACACTGTTCATTCTAAATTCACAACAAAGCTAAATATTTTAGGCTTGTTATACTTTTGCCTTTTGAACTAAAATGGACCCATAAGATCACAGGGTTCCTCATTCCTGCTTCAAATGGCAGAGAAAGAGGATACCTGCAAAGGTTAAGTACAGGTCCAATTTCAGCAGCTATCAGATCTAGTCCTCCTGGCTCCTAATTAGTCCTCCCTCCAGCAGACTGTGCTTCAGATAAAGTCAGTAAGAATCTCAGCATGGTAATGGGAATATTGTCACTTATGAGGAGACTGGTGGTCTCAGGGGGAATATCGACTTCCCACTTGTTAGAAGGCAATTTTTATTTTCAAAAGAGGCAAGACGGACTTTTTTTTGAAAGTAATTCAAAGGTGCACATGTGTGTACTTCCAGCAAAGTGCTAAGACAAGTGTATTGCCTAAGTGGTAAAAAGAAAGGGCTCAGGTAAGATAAGGTGATTTTATGTATAAATTTTATCCTCTGGAGTCTACCTATCTTTGATGATCCTTAAAGAAATTAAAAAAGGAAAATCAGTTTTCTTGTCACCACAATTGAACTGCAACTCCATTACAGAATCAATATCCCTGCTAGAAAATATCCCTTCTGCAAGAGCCTGGCTACACAAATTAAAACAGCTTTGGGAGGGGGTATGTGTGGTAATTCTGGGAAACTTGGGGGAAAATAATGACCTCAAAATGGAATGCATTTCATAGACAGAACTGAGGCTGAGTGGTTTGGGGTGTGGCTGAAGGAGGTGGGGATGGCTTATATTATGATGAAATTTTTAATAAAAACAGTACAAAAACATTTTGGTTTCAAGACAGAGAATACAATGATCAGATAGATCTTTTCTCCAAATAAATATTGGTATGCTACATGTTCATGGTCAATAGCTCTCCATTTATAGGTGCCCCTTGTCTCAAAAACCAATTTGGCTTATCTGTTTTTCTCCTCCTCACACATATCTCAAAAGCTGTAACAGATTCAGGGAAATAGATGACCCCGTCACAAATGCTCATTTCCTCAGAGACCAGTCTTTAAATTGACCTTGAGCTTTGAAAACCAAAAAGTACTTTTATGTACCTTGGGAAAGTATTGTATCTGGAAAAAAATTAAATAAAAAGCAAAGTGGGATAGGAAGAACTGGAAGAAGCAAATGAAGATTCTCAGTAAGACAGCCTAACCAACAGATAAGAACGCACAACCCCCATTGAGCTGCTGATTCGTTACTGGGGCTAAGTGGTTACAGGAAATGTCTATTTAGATAAATGCCACACAATATTGGTCTTTTACAAGAAATTTTAAACTGTGAACTTGGCCAACTTTTTATGTGTTTTTTTATTTCTTCTCTTTTCATACGTTAATTTTGTTGGTGTTGGAGGTGGGGGGAGAAAAAAAGAGCCTGGGGTTCAACCCAGTAGTAGGTGAATCAAGGAAAATATGATTGTTTACCAATGAATTTTAATGTACTTAGATATCACCCTTTTTTCTAAGTCCTTGGCCTCTGGAGAGGAAACACACAACTGTGTGGTGTTATTAGTGGGATTATGGGCAACTAGTGAATAAACTGAAACCGAGTTCTGTATGACTTGTGGCATAAATATAAACCGTTGCTATGACGAGAGGGAAATTCCCACAGTTAATGCTCTATGATCTGTGTAGGTGCTGCTGTTGCTGCTGCTAAGTCGCTTTAGTTGTGTCCGACTCTGTGCGACCCCATAGACGGTAGCCCACCAGGCTCCCCCATCTCTGGGATTCCCCAGGAAAGAACACTGGAGTGGGTTGCCATTGCCTTCTCCAATGCATGAAAGTGAGAAGTGAAAGTGAAGTCGCTCAGTCGGTTCCGACTCTTAGCGACCCCATGGACTGCAGCCCACCAGGTTCCTCCGTCCATGGGATTTTCCAGGCAAGAGTACTGGAGTGGGGTGCTGTTTCCTTCTCCAAAAGATCTTCCTGTGTGGGTGCACTAGTTTTTAAATCTCAACTGCCACCTACTGATGAGGACTATTTTAAGAAGTATGAAAAGGTAAATAAAAGGTGAAGAAGAAGCAAGCCTAAAGTCTGATTTTGCTACAACAGTCTGAAATAAACATAAACGTACATTTTCTTTCGAAAGTGTATAACAGGATAGAATTTTTAGCTTAGACTGATCTAGTACTTTCTAGGTGCTATGGATAGTGTGGCAGGTTAAAGGAGGCTACACATTCTTTACTATATCTAGAAAGGTGGGCACTATACCTCCTTCCTGAATCCCAGCTGGTTCTTTGATAACTTTGACCACTTGAATATGGCAAAAGCATCTCTCTGTTAGTTCTGGACCCAGATTCCAGGGAGCCATTGAGTCCTATATCCTCTTTCTTAGAACACTCTCTCTGGGAGCCCTGACCTCCAATAGGAGCTCTGTAATATGAGTCCAGCCTTCCACTCATGTGAGTGAGGGAAGCCACTTGGAACACTCTCACTCCCTGCTCCCACACTTATAATTAGTTCAACCACAAGCTAAAAATCACCAAGTGACTTTAACTGACAAATCAGCAGAACAAAGTAGACAAGCTATCTCATTGAGATCTACTTGTGTTCCTGACTCAAAAAATTGTGAGCTACCACAAAACGGTTGTTTTCAAAGGCACTAAGTACCGAGGTGGACATCGGAAAACACCATATGCAAGTTCTTTATGTTTATTAACCTATTTAGGCCTCATAACAGTCTAAGCACGTAGAGAATACTATTCGCCCCATTTTAGAGATAAGCCTGAAGAAGCTAAAGTTTATGAGATTAATTACTTGCCCATAACCACATTAGTAGGAAAGGACAGAGCAAGGATTCAAGCTCAGGCTCTCTTATGCCAGAATCCATACTCTTAAACATGCTGTTTTCTCCATCTCTCCCTAAAAAAAATTAAATTAACAATAAATAAATATTCATGAAGTGCTTTGAAATAATGTAAAGCACTCTGATGGGTGAAATATAATAGAGGAGGTACAACCACAAATATTTGTATAGCAATCCAAGTTAATAAATGAGACACATTCCCTGAACCCCAATTCAAAATAAACCACCTTCCTCAATCTCTCCCATTTCCTCTCCAGTTGCTTCTATCACATCACCCTAATCATTTCCTTTAAAACTTTATCTGAATTCATCACTTTCAGTTGTGTATTGGCTCTCTCCCCTTTTGGAACTTAAGCTGATATGGTACGGCCTGAAAACCCTTATATTGCCAGCTCTATTTTATTCAGTGAAAGATAATGAGCTAAATATTGAATAAATTCTCTCATCCTCTTTAGGCTAGATTCTTAGCTCTAAAATTCTAAAAGTATTTAAGCTAAAATATGGAAATGTTGAAGAAAAGGGCCCAGAAGCAATTTCTAGGGCCATTTCCCCCTTTCCAGGAAGAATGCCATTTAACAAGAACAAGTGTTCTTAACTCAAGATCAGTAGGTGAGTTCATATGGTCTATAGGTCCTTTAAAATGGCACCCAAAATAGGTATATGAATTTGTGTGCATTTATCTTGGGAAACAGTCCATATTGTTATCATATTAGCAAAAGAATCCTCAATTCAAAACTATAAAAAGATGCTTCTTTTAAAGAACTATTTCTCTTTTTTTTCACTGCCATTGATCAAGAAATAAATTTCATAGGGATCCAGTGTATAGTCTCATACACAGAGAGAAAAAAAGTGGAAACAAATTTCATGAAACAATATTTCCTCATATTTTCATGCAGTATACTCTGACATTCTCTATTTTATTTTTATTCTACTTCATATTGGAAATGCTGGTCTTGACCCACAAATTTTATTTCATAACTCACTAGTGAAAATCACTGTTATGGTGACAGTTGAAACATTTTGTCTTTTACCAAATTAGCTCTTCTTATAGATGAGGTGTTTCAGTTAAGAGGAGGCAGTATAGTATCTGGACAGAAATATCTGAGGGTAGATGTGAGCTTGTGAACTTCTCAATCATACTGTGTGGCAGTAAGTGCCCACTCCCCTTTGGGTAAATTCCACATTCAGAAAATGCACCCTCATAAGTACAAGATATGGTTTTGTGAGTGTGGATGAGCATATCCAGTTGTGTGCCATTGGGCTTCTGGGGTGAGGGGACAGGGCTGAGAGCACATGGAGTATGATAGTTTGATCTTTCACAAAGGAAGTTCTCTGAGAGCATATCCTGCAGTGAATCTACAAGTTAGCTACAGAACTTCACACAGCATCCTGTGGGTACACTGAATAGGGAGGCAGCCAACACAAATAAGAGACCACACACTGTGAACCAAAAGAAGCGGTTGGGTCATAGTTCCACCCCTTGGGCAAGTCACACAAACTCTTGGAGCTTCAACTCCTTGCTCTCTACAATGATAAAAATAAAGAAACAGTTTACCTAACAAGGTTATGGTGAGGAACAAATAGAGCAATGACTAACCTACTATTTTTTCCTGAAATTAGTTCCTACTAATGGAGAATAATTTCAATTAATCATTTGCAAATAATCCATATTCATTCAATAAGTGTCTTTTTTCAGGCTAATAAATGTACAACTTCGTTAATCTATATTTCAAGCATTTTTCTTCCTGACTGCTGACTCTTTTCCTAACAGCTCACCCATTCCATCTTCTCTATTGAAGGACTTCAATTTCTTCAAAATCTTACTAGCAAGGAGCAGCTCCTTGGGATGGTAGGAAGCTGAGTTTAACAAGATGGAACGTAGGCAGTGGAGAAGAGAATTAATGACACAGAGGCAGATTTGATGTGGAAGAAAAGACCTGGACTTTGGAGTTGGAAAGTCCAATGTTTGAACTTCAGACCCTTAATTCACTACCTATGTGTTCTGGACTGAATTGTGCCTCCTCTCGCCAAAAATGAGGCCATTAGGGTGAACCCTAATCCAGTGTGTCTGGTATCCTTTAAGAAGAGGAGATGAGGATGCCACACTTGAAGAACAAAGACCTTGCGGAGACACAGAGAGAACATAACCATCCATGATTCAAGGAGAAAGGTCTCCAAATCTTAAAAAGCACTTCCAAAATGTTTAGCTTTGTTTTTATAAACTTTTTTGTTTCATTCTCAATAAATGGTAAATGATTTGGGACTGGTGAAAAATTATGACAGGTCTTGACCTACATAAAAGTCAGCAAGGGTCTTAGACAAAAGCTATCCATACAGATGAAAGGACAGTGTATGTGACACAGATAGACACAGAGATGATATGAACACAGCAATGAGGGAGAGATGTGTATAGAGATAAATAGCTATAAACAGCTATAAGCACAGAGAATTGTTTAGATGGATGAGTTGAGGGAATTTGAGGAGCAATGTTTTAGCAGAGACCTAAGTGAAGAGTTGTATGGATGTGAGAGTTGGACTGTGAAGAAGGCTGAGCGCCGAAGAATTGATGCTTTTGAACTGTGGTGTTGGAGAAGACTCTTGAGAGTCCCTTGGACTGCAGGAGATCCAACCAGTCCATTCTGAAGGAGATCAACCTTGGGATTTCTTTGGAAGGAATGATGCTAAAGCTGAAACTCCAATACTTTGGCCACCTCATGCAAAGAGTTGACTCATTGGAAAAGACTCTGATGCTGGGAGGGATTGGGGGCAGGAGGAGAAGGGGACGACAGAAGATGAGATGGCTGGATGGCATCACTGACTCGATGGACATGAGTCTGAGTGAACTCCGGGAGTTGGTGATGGACAGGGAGGCCTGGCATGCTGCGATTCATGGGGTCACAAAGAGTTGGACACAACTGAGCAACTGAACTGAACTGAAGTAAGGAGTAAGAGTAGTCAGGAATATTCTGAAGGAAAGCCTTAGGCAGCTTGGGTAGAAACAGCACATTTGAAGTTGAGACATGCAGGCATGTTCTAGCAGAGAAAGACTGTCATGAGCCTGGATGGTATGAGCAAAGACAGGATGGTAAAGATGAGCTGGGGAAGCAGGTGGTTCAGAATAGGCAGGGAACAGGGTGGGGGTCAGCTTCCACAGAACTTCAGAGACCAGGATTTTTCAGGGAGAAGCAATATGATCAATATGCATTTTTGAAAGGTAATTCTGGCTACTATGGAGGTTGAATGAGAGCCAGAATGGAAAGGAGAATCATTTTTGTAGGAGACTAAGTGAGGGATGATAGTCCCTTAAACTACCAGGTTGACCCTGGATGAGGAGCTAAGTAGACAGTTTGCGCTATATCCTGGGGATAAAATCAATAGGGCTGGTGATGATGTAAGTGAAGTGAAGGGATGGCTGACTTCCCCACAAAATGAGGGGTTAAAAAGGATCACCGCCCAGGCTCCTGGTGAGCATCAAATAAGGCAATGCAGATCAGGGGCACAAAGGAAGCATTCCATGTATGTAAGCTATTATCACAAAGATAGGTACAAGAATAGGCATTTCATGCTAACAAGTATGAAAGGGGAAATTAACAATAACACAATAATAGTGGGAGACTTTAATACCCCACTCACACCTATGGAAACTAAACAGAAAATTAACAAAGAAACACAAACTTTAAATGATACAATAGACCAGTTAGACCTAACTGATATCTATAGGACATTTCAACCCAAAACAATGAATTTCACCTTTTTCTCAAGTGCTCACGGAACCTTCTCCAAGATAGATCAAATCCTGGGCCATAAGTCTAGCCTTGGTAAATTCAAAAAATTTGAAATCATTCTGAGCATCTTTTCTGACCATAATGCAGTAAGATTAGATCTCAATTACAGGAGAAAAACTATTAAAAATTCCAACATATGGAGGCTGAACAACACACTTCTGAATAACCAACAAATCACAGAAGAAATAAAAAATGAAATCAAAATATGCATAGAAATGAGTGAAAATGAAAACACAACAACCCAAAACCTGTGGGACACTATAAAAGCAGTGCTAAGGGGAAAGTTCATAGCAATACAGGAATACCTGAAGAAACAAGGAAAAAAAGTCAAATAAATAACCTAACTCTATACCTAAAGCAACTAGAAAAGGAAGAAATGGAGAACCCCAGGGTTAGTAGAAGGAAAGAAATCTTAAAATTTAGGGCAGAAATAAATGCAAAAGAAACAAAAGAGACCATAGCAAAAATCAACAAAGCCAAAAGCTGGTTCTTTGAAAGGATAAATAAAATTGACAAACCATTAGCCAGACTCATTAAGAAACAAAGGGAGAAAAAT
>SJXQ01011025.1:452852-500505 GCA_006408695.1 Aepyceros melampus | reverse complement strand
AATCAAAAAATGGGCCAAAGAACTAAATAGACATTTCTCCAAAGAAGACATACAGATGGCTAACAAACATGAAAAGATGCTCAATATCACTCATTATCAGAGAAATGCAAATCAAGACCACAACGAGGTACCATTTCACACCAGTCAGAATGGCTGCGATCCAAAAGTCTACAAGCAATAAATGCTGGAGAGGGTGTGGAAAAAAGGGAACCCTCTTACACTGTTGGTGGGAATGCAGACTAGAACAGCCACTATGGAGAACAGTGTGGAGATTCCTTAAAAAACTGGAAATAGAACTGCCTTATGACCCAGCAATTCCACTGCTGGGCATACACACCGAGGAAACCAGAATTGAAAGAGACACATGTACCTTGTTTCATGTTGTAGCAATGTTCATTGCAGCACTGTTTATAATAGCCAGGACATGGAAGAAACCTAGATGTCCATCAGCAGTTGAATGGATAAGAAAGCTGTGGTACATATACACAATGGAGTATTACTCAGCCATTAAAAAGAATACATTTGTGGTTCTAATGAGGTGGATGAAACCGGAGCGAATTATACAGAGTGAAGTAAGCCAGAAAGAAAAACACCAATACAGTACACTAACACATATATATGGAATTTAGGAAGATGGTAATGATAACCCTGTATGCGAGACAGCAAGAGACACAGATTTATAGAACAGTCTTTTGGACTCTGTGGGAGAGGGAAGGGTAGGATGATTTGGGAGAAAGGCATTGAAACATGTATAATATCATATAAGAAATGAATCACCTGTCTAGGTTCAATGCAGGATACAGGATGCTTGGGGCTGGTGCACTGGGATGACCCAGAGTAATGGTATGGGGAGGGAGGTGGGAGGGGGGTTCGGGATTGGGAACACATGTACACCCGTGGTGGATTCATGTTGATGTATGGAAAAACCAATACAGTATTATAAAGTAAAATAAAGTAAAATTTTAAAAAAAAGAATAAGCATTTCAAAATGATTTGTAGTCATTCTAAATTGCACAGGTGGCTCAGACAGTAAGGAATCTGCCTGCACTGCAGGAGATCCAGGTTCAGTCCCTGGATTGGGAAGATCCCCTGGAGGAGGGCACTGGCAGGCTACAGTCCATGGGGTCGCAAAGAGTCGGACACAATTGAGAAACTTCACTTTCTTCTTCTTAAATTGATCAGAAAGTGAAGATCTTTATACTGGTTGGGAGTTTAAAAAAAAAAATGGTGGGGTAGTAATTTCTTAATTTTGAACCATCACCTTCCCTTACATCCACATGTCTTTGAAGACAGTTATTTTTCACTTATTTGGAATAACTGCCTCATAACTTCACTATATCTTCAAAACAATCTCAAGCAGGGGGATAACTGCTTAGGTTTCTGAATGTACACTAGGGGATCAAAGGGATGACAGAGCAAAGAAGGATGAAAACTTTCAGTAAAGGTTTACTTCCACATAAGTAATTTAAAGCTTCCATAAAGTGGGTACATTCCTTATGACTCAAACAAATAAACTTGACTGGAGGATTGTGGTAGCCTAACTTCTTGCCTTTGTTTCTTGAATTCATAATTCTGGGAAAGAGGAATGCAGTTTTCTTAACATGACAAATGCTTGACCTTTTATAAAGATGTCATTTTCTCAACATGACCACAGGAGTGACAACAGAGATGGAGGGTCAGAGAAGGCGATGAATGCGATTTGCATTTTGAGAAAAAGAAAATGCAAATTACAGAAGTGCTATGCAGGAGACAGAAAAACAGATCTCTCCTGGTCACTTTCCTAAACCGATGGACCTCGGTACCCGCCTCATCCCCAGAGACCTCTGGTTGTTTCCTCAATCAAAATAAATGTTAAAGGATATTTTTTCCCTTGAGGTTTTTACATGTGTCTTTCTGTCAGCCTTGTTGTTTTTAAGATTTCAGTAGTAAATCAGTCCTGAACTTTCAATGGAAGGACTGATGCTGAAGCTAAAGCTTCAATATTTTGGCTATCTGACATGAAGAGCCAACTCATTGGAAAAGACCCTGATGCTGAGAAAGACTGAAGGCAGGAGGAGAAAGGGGCGACAGAGGGTGAGATGATTGATGGCATCACTGACTCAATGGACATGTGTTTGAGCAAACTCCAGGAGCTAATTGAGGACAGAGAAGCTTGGTGTGCTACAATTCATGGGGTTGCAAAGAGTTGGACATGACTTAGCAACTGAACAACAATGAGCAAAGAAGAAAGCATAGGGAAGAGTCCACAGAAGAGTCTTTAGAAGAGTCCACACCCAGGTCACAACAGTACCACAATTTTTCTCAAAGCTCCTAGCAGACAGAACTGCAAATACATCATTAACCCTGACCACAGAGGACTCAGCTGAGCTTTCTAAAAAAAACAGATTCATTGAGTCACCCAGATCTGTCTTCTTGATTTTCATCGATTTATTTTCAAAGTTTCTACAATTAATTGTTCATTATTTACAATATCCTTCTGGGATGAATCAATGCTATTATCTGTGGTGTAATTCAATACTACAATATTATCTCAATATGTTTCAGTCTACTTACTGTGTTCCCTGGTCTGCAAGGATGTCTTACTGCCATATCAGGTTTTAACATTGGTTTGCTGCTGATAATTAAAAAAAAAAAAAAGTTTTTGTGCTAGTTGCTCTTTCTACTAAAATGGTCCCCTGCCAAGTCATAACTTAAAAGGGTTAGACCTTTAATACCTTTAATGACATTGGCTGTCAGCTATTCCAAGTGGCCAAGATGGTTACAACATTCCACTACTTCCCATGGGTGGTCCTAGCGCCTCCTAGGGAGTTGCAGCAAACACTGAAGTCCATTGCCATCTTCAGAGATAGGCTAGGGGCTGAGAGGTCTAATGCAAATGGACGAGTAAGTCTCTCATTGGGGTGACAAATGCCCTCCCACTCAGCACTATTGCTTATTCATACCTGCAAATAATAGTCCCCTTATCATAATATATTTTAAGCATCTGTCTCATCTGAAACAAACTCCTATTCATGTCTGTGTGTTTTGTGCCAGTCACAGAGGGTGCTCTCAAAAATATGTGATGCCTTGAACTGAATTCAGTTTAAATCAGGAATACTAAGCCATTTGGCTTCCTCCTTTTCCACAAGTCAATAAAATGGCAGCTAACCTAGTTGTTATTTTTCAGGTGCTCTCAGCTGAGTGTGGCAAAAAGCCAGGTAGGTGTGATGAGAACTGATAGTGTATTTCTTCCGTTCCCAGGCTTCTGGGTCATTGCCATAGGAGAGAGTGGCAGTGAGCCAGAAATGGAAGCCAAAATGGTAGAGGGAGGGTGAGTCTCTGCCTAATACCACAGTATCCCATAATTATAACTTACTCCATGCTAGAATGCTAGTACTAGAGAAATGGATTAGATGCATTGACAATTCTAGAATATTCTGAGGGAATTATCATAGGATCAGGAGTCAAATAGCAATGAGAGAAAAGTTTAAAACCTGAAATTTCTGTTATTGCATTTTACAATTTACTTCCAGGAAATCTCAGCACTTGACTTTCTGGATTCAGATTTCTAAACACTTTTAAAAATAAGAGCACTGCCTGATATGGGTCATGACTTTCCTTTTGATTCCAAGTTTGCAAAGTCTGTACTGACAAGGTAAGCTGAAAGGTTATGTGGGGTGAGGTTGGGCAGTCTATCATATAGCAATGAAGCCCCATGGCAAGAGCTTTGTTGCCGAACTTTGCCGGCATGTGTCCCAGGGGGAGGAACACTCTCACTGAGGCAGCAAGCTGAGTGTGAGGCCTTTGAGAAAGGAAGAGATGGGATCTCTGAGGTCTAAAGTTCAGAGGGAAGGATTTGTTGTACAATGGTTATTTTTGTTATTATTCCAAATACAAGCACAAATCACACACATGAGAAAACACTGGAAAGACTAGTTGCATGAGTAACAGATATCCACACATGCCCTTGTTAGCATAACTTATAGCATGTGTGAATAGTACGTGTGTGCTTAGTAGTGTCTGACTCTTTGTGACCCTATGGACTGAAGCCCACCAAGCTCCTCTTGGGATTATCCATGGCAAGAATACTGCAGTGGGTTGCCATTTCTTCCTCTAGGGGATTTTCCGGACCCAGGGATTGAACCCACATCTCCTGTGTCTCCTGCGTTGCAGGCAGATTCTTTACCACTGAGCCACCTGGGAAGCCCTAATCAATATTAAATGGCTCAGATAGATGTTTTGTTTTGTCTAAAATTTTGTTTAAAAACAAAATTTGGATTGATGATCTACAACAACAGTATCATGAAATGTCCAGAGACAATTTTCATGACACTACTCTCTCTACCTCATCTCTCCTCTCTTGTTTGTTTGTTTGTTTGTTTTTGCTTGCGCACTGGGACATGTAGGAACTTAGTTCCCTGACCAGGGGTTGTACCCATTCCATCTGTAATGGAAGCAAAGAGTTTTCACCACTAGACTACCAGGGAAGTCTCTCTGCCTCTTCTCTTGACTCACATTCTTTATTTCTTCCTTCTTAACTTCTGTGATCCATATTCATTCCATCTGCCTTTGAGTACTGCCATTGATATGGTGTGGGCATAGTCTAAGCTCAGTGATAAAGCAGAGTTAAAATAATAGCTAAACTTTTCTGGTAGAGTTCTAACTTGAACAAATGATGGACCAGGAGTCAAAAGACTTGTGCACTAGCCAAAGTTCTAATGAGTATCCATGCAATTAGCCACATGTGCTAATGCATCAGAGAGCTTCTTGGTAATCTGAACTTTGATTTTCCATCTGTGAAATGGAATAAGAAGTTTACTTTCTGTCCATCTTAAAAAGCTATAAGATCAAGTGAGATCATATATATGAAAGGCTTTTTTTTTTTTGTAAACTATGAAGTGTTATAAAACATCCTTGAATTCATATTTATGGTGAGGAAGTATAGACTTCTATCTGGAATAAAAGTAAAAGGACAATAGGAGGTGACTAGCTGAAAGTGTAAAAATAAAAGTTAGAAAACTACCTGTAGGAACTAAATCAACATCATAACATAAGCAGTGGGAATGTTTAATAGGATCCTATTTACATCACTGCTGAAGTCAGATAGGTGCAGATTGGCATTTGAATTTTGTATAATTGTCAATATATTGTTGATTTAATACCCAAAATTTATTTGCCTAGCAAATATCACAAAAGCTAAACTAATTTTAAGAAAGTATAATGCCACATTCCCATGACCCTCAATCTCTGCTTCATGCTTTAAGTTTTATTTTCTATTCATTGTGTTTTGCCCTCAAGGTTATAAGGAGAGGAATAGAGTGGATGAGTCAATAATGAATATTCTTGCCAGAAAAATAAACACTGAATTGAACTGTTGTTAATAAGAGTATCACATGTAAAAACAAATGAGGCAATTTTTCTGCCATACTTGGCATTTAAAAGCCCTCACCATTCAGAGTTCTGGGTTTTCTTTGTTAAAGTATTAATACACCAAGAAATTGGAAGAAATTCAGAGAATAGGTACCAAATTAAAAAGTTTAGTAAATAAAGAAGAGTTGGGAGGATGGGGAAATCTTAGTTATGAGAAAAGCAAAACAACTAGCACAGTAAAAGGTCAAGGGAAGATAGTAAATTTAGAACCATTTTACACAGCAAGCAAAGGATAAAATATGATGCATTAAAGCTCTTGCTGGTAGAACCTACAGTAACAAAAGAAAATAGACAGCGACATACCAATTATCCAGTTTCATTTGAGTGCGAAAAGGTCCCATTTTTAAGAATTATCTTGAGGATCATAACTGTAATCATCCATAATGCCAACTTGCTTGATTTGCCCAAGTCACTTCCATGCTTTCTTTCCTTCCATGAAAGACAGAAATAAAGATGCAAATTACCTGGACAGCATCCCCAAAGCTATTAAAATCCTAAAGTGCAAACAGTGCAAAATAAAGATAGACATCACAGAATGAACAATTTATATTTTATTCCTAAATTATTCAAAATCTCATGGAAATGTAACCCCTATGGTAAACAGTAACACCCAAAACATGACTGCCCAGAGACTATTTAAACATGTTTCATTGGGAATATCATGATTTCCATGTTTCTGCACAGTGGGTAATTTATTCTCATTTTGGACTCCAGGCAGGAAGTGTTTATTCTTGCCAAAGACGATGTAAAATCTCCCCTCTCCTGTTGCCACTGAGGTTGCTACTACCACCGAGAGAACAGAACTGCCAAAGAGAGCACAGATCCAAATTGAAGACTGAGACATGAGACAGTGACAGTTTATCACACAGCCTCAGAGAGAGTTTGGTGAGATTTTTGGACAAAAGCAAGTATTCTGAAAATCAGTTGAGAATGATTCAGTATATTGTGTACTCTGACTAAATACATATGCATATAATAAAAGATAAAGTACCATAATAAATGACAAATCATTTCAGATGTGAATGTGAAAACAACAGAACTATAACCATACTAGAAAAAATATAGGAGAACTTTTTTTATAACGGAAGCAATATGAGTCAAAATAAGTCAGATACCACTCTCATGTATTGGTTTTACAAAATTAAAAAGGTTTAAGGTTGACTTAAAAGTGGAGAAACAGACACTCTCTTATATTGTTTATGGAAGCAAAAACTGTTAAAAATGTTCATACTCTTTAACCCAGCAATCATACTTCTAAGAATCTGTTCTTTAAAACTAATAGCAAGAATATACTGTTAAAAATTTGTTTACAATAGGGAAACACTGGAAGCAACTAAACAATCCACAACTTAACAATCTTGTTTGTTTGTAATTAAATCATAATATGTCTCCACAATGTAATAATATGCAGCCATTAAAAAGAATCAGGTGGATAACCTGGAAATACACCATGAATATCCTGTTAAATGCTAAGAGCAATCTTCCAGCTACTACATAGAGATGGTCGCATTGACATGATTGCTGGGTTACAGCAAGAAGAGCATTGAGACTGGATGATTACGCAACCCTCTATCGCCAGGCATCATGCCTCTGCAGTTATGGTAAGGCTTGTAATGAAGAGTGTGTAGATAAAGAGTAATTGGGTAGTAGCCCAATTAACTGATGACACCATAGAGAACTAGGAGATGTTAGAGCCAGAGAAACACTTTCTAGGACATTATTCTCATCACCTCACTTTAGCTGAAAGCAAGTGAAGTATAGACCCTTGGCATATGATTTTACCCTTCATTCCAGGCTGGATACTGACGAGTTAGCTGGAATTCTCAACCATACAGATGAGTTTTGATGAAAACCAACACCATGAGAGAAAGAAAAAAATAAAACACAAAAGGAATTGATGTGGAGTAAAAATAATTATTTATGCAATCAGAAAAGATATTGAAAATAAAATTTAATTATCCATAATATGATGCAGGTATTTCATCTAGGATGTATGGACAGGTGATTATGAAAAAGAAACAATATATATTTATTGAAATAAAAAAAACTACTTGATATACAGCCTTAATAGCCATAGCTGAAAAGAAACCCAGTAGAAGATGGAAGAATTTTCCCAGAACAATTTTAAAAGTGCATAAAATTTAAAAATAGGAAAAAAGAATTAAAATGCAAAAAGGAAAATTCCTAAGAGGCCAACATCTATCTAGCATGATTTCCAGAAGAAAAGGCTGAAGAGAATAAAAAGAAAGCCACTGAATAAAATATCTGAAAGTATATAATCACAAAATAATTTAAGTTGATTACAGCGAAATGGAATTGAAGGGGGAAGGGAATGGATAAAGAAAAGCTTTTTAATGGTTAAACATTCTGAGTGACTAAAATTTTGTGTGTAACACAAAGTATCATGTTACACACAAAATTTTAAAAGAGTTCCAGAAAAACATCTACTTCTGCTTTACTGATTATACCAAAACCTTTGACTGTGTGAATCACAACAAACTGTGGAAAATTCTTCAAGAGATGGAATACCATACCATCTCACCTAACTCCTGAGAAATCTGTATGCAGTCAAGAAACAACAGTTAGAACTGTACATGGAACAATGGACTGGTTCCAAATTGGGAAAAGAGTATGTCAACGTTGTATATTGTTACCCCGCTTTTTTAACTTATATGCAAAGTACATCATGCGAAATGCCAGGCTGGATGAAGCATAAGCTGGAATCAAGATTTCTGGGAGAAATATCAATAACCCTAAATATGCAGATGATAACACCTTTATGGCAGAAAGTGAAGAAGAACTAAAGAGCCTCTTGATGAAAGTGAAAGAGGAGAGTAAAAAAGTGGCTTAAAACTCAATGTTCAGAAAATGAAGATCATAGCATCCAGTCCCATCACTTCATGGCAAATAGATGAGGAAATAATGAAAACAGTGAGAGACTTTATTTTCTTGGGTTGTAAAATCACTGCAGATGGTGATTGCAGCCATGAAATCAAAACATGCTTGCTTCTTGGAAGAAAAGCTATGACCAACCTAGACAGCATATTAAACAGCAGAGACATTACTTTGCTGACCAAGGTCTGTCTAGTCAAAGCTATGGTTTTTCCAGAGTCATGTACAGATGTGAGAGTTGGACCATGAAGAAAGCTGAGCATCAAAGAATTGTTGCTTTTGAATTGTGGTGTTGGAGAAGACTCTTGAGAAATCCTTGGACTGCTGCTGCTAAGTTGCTTCAGTCGTGTCCGACTCCGTGCAACCCCAAAGATGGCAGCCCACCAGAGACCCCCGTCCCTGTGTTTATCCAGGCAAGAACACTGGAATTCTTGGGTTGGCATTTCCTTCTTCAATGCGTGAAAGTGAAAGTGAAATTGAAGTCACTTAGTCGTGTTCGACTCTTAACGACCCCAAGGACTGCAGCCTACCAGGCTCCTCTGTCTGTGGGATTCTCCAGGCAAGAGTACTGGAGTGGCTTGCCATTACCCTTGGACTGCAAGGAAATGGAAATCAGTCCTGAATATTCATTGGAAGGACTGAGGCTGAAACTAAACTCCAACACTTTGGCCACTTGATGCAAAGAACTGACTCATTGGAAAACACCCTGATGCTGGGAAAGATTGAAGGCAGGAGAAGAAGGGGAAGACAGAGGATGAGATGGTTGGATGGCATCACTGACTCAATGGACATGAGTTTGAGCAGGCTCCAGGAGTTGGTAATGGACAGGGAAGCCTGTCGTGCTGCAGTCCACGTGGTCGCAAATAGTTGGACACAACTGAGCAACTGAGCTGAACTGAAAATCTTACAATTATCTTTCTAGGGAAGCCAGATCAGGTAAATCTTTGCTAGCTACTAGGATCACTATTCTATTCTCCAAAGGAAGTAAAAACCAAGTAAACAGAACAGCTTTCATAATTCTATCTTAAAGAGACTTAATTCAGCATAATTCTACCTCTACTGATTTTAATAAAACAGGTGAAAACTGTAACACAAAGAATTTGCTTTACTACAATCATTTTCATGCCTGTTTGTTTTGTCTGGTAACATTCTTGAATAGATGAGGCCAAGTCATCATAACAAGAAGTGGAATCTTGAAGAGGTTATCTGGATGATTCCAGGAGACCTCCTACCTATCATTCATGTTTGGACATTTATTCCAAATGATTGATTTGTTAATATACTCGAACCATTTTCTAGGTCTTTTCAATTATTACAACTATAGTCTTCCCTTAAATGAAGAATGAGACTCTGTCTTTTTAGATAACCACAAGTCACAGCCAGACAACGAAATATGAAGTGGGTTTCCCCTCCAATAAACTAATAAGAGGATAAGGATTTTAATTGTGTATTTGTTTAAAGGGGTATCAGGTAGGACTCTATAATTTCATCTGCCATTTCTACCACTATCTATCTTTGCTTCAAAATTCTACTTTGGGGTTCCCAAATCAAATATAAACATTCTCTCATCTAGTGCTAACCATAGGAATATCACCATTTTCCATACATATTTATTCAGTGGAAGGGTGGGGGGGATCTACTTGAGAATGGTATCCAAGACAGAATTTATGCCTGATCCAGGGGCCAGAACAGACTCAGGCCACAGAACCACCAAAAACAGCTCTGACAACAGAGGTAAGCACAAAAGCCAGTGTCCCTTAAAGTTTGGCTTTTCCATCAGGTAAGTAAACATTAGAAGAGGCCTAACTTGAAAGTGAAAAGTTTTATAAGTTTAAGTGAGCTGCAACACCTGCAATTTTCAAAATTTTTTAACGAAATCACAAATAACAAAGAAACCAATAATCATAAAAAGTCTGGAGGTTTAAAAAAAAAAAAAGAACAAATTACTTCAAAGTTATTTCAAAAGCAGTTTCTCGGCACTGTCAGTGCCTTACCAACTTCTTGGAATGAAATCCTTGTGCTAATGCATGCAGGAGCTGGAAATCTGGCCAAATTGTTCACACAGTAACTTCACTTCTCTACTTTTCTCCTGATACGAAGGCTGGATCCCTACAGTGATATGCACCAACTTCACCAAAACTAAATAAAAAACAAATGCACACAAGTAATGTCAGTGCTGAAGTGATGTGAACTGTGATAGGAGTTTTACTTTTTATAGTGTTCCCCTGAAACAACTCCAAAGCCTCAGGTCCATCATGGCTGGGTTTTAGAGGTTTAGTCCTTTAGAGGAAAGCCATCCATCCTGCTGTTTCCCTGCAGGCAATGGAACACTGCAAAGCTCTGTTATCTCGAAAGCACTTCTTTGGTTAATTCTCAAGACCTCATTTCTCAATCCAGCAGTGTGGTTGAGCAACTGCATGTGTTCTTCAGAATCAGAATTACAGTCCACAGGGAATCCAGATCCCCTGTTTCTTTTAAGTCCTTTTCTGTGTACTTTGAGACAAAACATTTGGAGGCATGACTCATGTAAAATATCACATATCTCAGAAAAAAAGTTTTTACTTCTCCAGAGGCAGTTGTGGTAAAAGGAGCTAGTCTTGGTCTCCTTAAACATCTGTGAGTCATTTTCCCACCTAGATGTTAGACATTGTTATTTTCCACTCATCAGGAAGCAGAAGTCCAGTGGCCTCTCTCTCTTCCACCATCGTTTCAAAAGCTGATTGTATATTAATTGTTGACATTTGACTATGAATGATTTGAATTGTTATAATTGTCCTTGGGAAATTTGCATTTAAGCCTTGCTTCTAATTGTGTAAAAGTTACGTAAAAAATATTTTGTTCCTTATTAAGGTTAGGCATCATATAAAACTTGGCAATGATGAATTCTCATCATATTTCATGATCTTTTCTCTTACAGGAAAGAGGAAATAAGCAGAAGTCAGACTAGACTACGGCCATGATTGAGGGAGCCCAGAGCTGACAGAAAGCGGAATACTGTGGGTCCAGGCAGTGTGCACAACTTCCGCGCCCAGGGCTGGCCTACTCAGGCTTCACTCTCCATACTCTGTGCTTCCTCTCCTCTGCTGCTGCTGCTAAGTCGCGTCAGTCATGTCTGACTCTGTGTGACCCCATAGACGGCAGCCCACCAGGCTCCCCTGTCCCTGGGATTCTCCAGGCAAGAGTACTGGAGTGGGTTGCCATTGCCTTCTCCAGTGCATGAAAGTGAAGAGTGAAAGTGAAGTTGCTCACTCGTGTCCAACTCTTGGCAACCCCCATGGACTCTTGTCTGGGAAATCCTTTCCTCCAGGGACCCGTTTTTCTTTTACTTGATAAACCAATATCTCAGTGATCCAAACCCATTTACAATGGGGAGGGGTGGTGGTCAGAACATAGAATCTTTCATATAGAGTGAAGTCAGTCAGAAAAACAAATATCATGTACTAATACATATGTATGGAATCTAGATAAAAGGTATCAGTTCAGTTCAGTTCAGTCGTGCAGTTGTGTCCGACTCTTTGTGACCCCATGAACGACAGCACGCCAGGCCTCCCTGTCCATCACCAACTCCCAGAGTTCATTCAGACTCACGTCCATCGAGTCAGTGATGCCATCCAGCCATCTCATCCTCGGTCGTCCCCTTCTCCTCCTGCCCCCAATCCCTCCCAGCATCAGAGTCTTTTCCAATGAGTCAACTCTTCGCATGAGGTGGCCAAAGTACTGGAGCTTCAGCTTCAGCATCATTCCTTCCAAAGAAATCCCAGGGCTGATCTCCCTCAGAATGGACTGGCTGAATCTCCTTGCAGTCCAAGGGACTCTCAAGAGTCTTCTCCAACACCACGGTTCAAAAGCATCAATTCTTCGGCGCTCAGCCTTCTTCAAAGTCCAACTCTCACATCCATACATGACCACAGGAAAAACCATAGCCTTGACTAGATGGACCTTAGTCAGCAAAG
Source organism: Aepyceros melampus (assembly GCA_006408695.1). Lineage (NCBI taxonomy): Eukaryota > Metazoa > Chordata > Mammalia > Artiodactyla > Bovidae > Aepyceros > Aepyceros melampus. The sequence continues at coordinate 488,251 of SJXQ01011025.1, read as the reverse complement.
TAATACTCTGCTTTTGAATATGCTATCTAGGTTGGTCATAACTTTTCTTCCAAGGAGTAAGCGTCTTTTAATTTCATGGCTGCAATCACCATCTGCAGTGATTTTGGAGCCCAGAAAATAAAGTCTGACACTGTTTTCACTGTTTCCCCATCTATTTCCCATGAAGTGATGGGACCAGATGCCATGATCTTCGTTTTCTGAATGTTGAGCTTTAAGCCAACGTTTTCACTCTCCTCTTTCACTTTCATCAAGAGGCTTTTTAGTTCCTCTTCACTTTCTGCCATAAGGGTGGTGTCATCTGCATATCTGAGGTTATTGATATTTCTCCTGGCAATCTTAATTCCAGCTTATGCTTCTTCCAGCCCAGCGTTTCTCATGATGTACTCTGTGTCGGCAAAGTAATGTCTCTGCTTTTGAATATACTATCTAGGTTGGTCATGACTTTTCTTCCAAAGAGTAAGCGTCTTTTAATTTCATGGCTGCAGTCACCATCTGCAGTGATTTTGGAGCCTCCGAAAATAAAGTCTGACACTGTTTCTACTGTTTCCCCATCTATTTCCCATGAAGTGATGGGGCCAGATGCCATGATCTTCGTTTTCTGAATGTTGAGCTTTAAGCCAACTTTTTCACTCTCCTCTCTCACTTTCATCAAGAGGCTTTTTAGCTCCCCTTCACTTTCTGCCATAAGGATGGTGTCATCTGCATATCTGAGGTTATTGATATTTCTCCCGGCAATCTTGATTCCAGCTTGTGTTTCTTCCAGTCCAGCATTTCTCATGATGTACTCTGCATAGAAGTTAAATAAGCAAGGTGACAATATACAGCCTTGATGTACTCCTTTTCCTATTTGGAACCAGTCTGTTGTTCCATGTCCAATTCTAACTGTTGCTTCCTGACCTGCATACAGATTTCTCAAGAGGCAGGTTAGGTCGTCTGGTATTCCCATCTCTTTCAGAATTTTCCTATGGTATGTGAATTATATCTCAAAAAAAGAGAAAAACCTGTTTAAAATAAATATTATTTTGCACATGTCAACTTCCAGTTTGAGCTCCTGTTCCTGACCACTTCCACATCAGGAGTCCTGGGCAGTAACCTGCTCTGAAATGCCGTTTTCATGTCACTTGCTGCTTGAGGCAGAGTCTGTATCTTTGTATGCCCTGAGTCCAACATAGCTCCTGGCACTTAGAAGCCACCCAGATATTTATTGAACTGAGATGACAGGAGTATGACAGTTCGCCTAAGAGGGCAAGTTAGCCTGCCAGTGTCGTAGAAACCCAGGGCTTCCTGCACCTTCTGCCCTGCCCCTCCCATATACACATCATGACAGCAGTAATGTCTGCCTCACTGTGGACAGATCATCAGCTGATACCTCAATCACTGAAACCTAAAGGCAGTCTTGTGAGGTTAGTGTGCTGTTGCAGAGAAGGAAACTGCTTGAGAAAGGTTGAGTAACTCAGCCCTAGCCTCCCAGGGATATGACCGACCTGAGAGGCGGGGCCTTTCCACTCACACCCTTATGTTCCTAACAAGGTCCCTGACTGTGGGGGACGTGCTGGAATCATAGAGCAGGCCAAATGGACTACAAGCCTCTGAATTTGTATTACTTCAGGTCAAGGAGAGATTACCCTTTTGTCTAGCCATTGCATTAGACAGGCTGATCTCTGGCCTGGGCAGTTAAGAGTTAAACTCCCATAAAATACAAGTCAGCAGTCAGTTTTTCCTCTTATCTCTGTGTTTTGTTGTGAGCATATCTGCGGAGGTAAGAAAAATTGATTCTTAGGATCAGATGCTGGTTCATGCTGTGCCCACAATTTTATTCATTTTGTTCTGAAGCAGCGGGTGATAAGCCCGTTTGCTTGCTGTTCCCCGTGGCTGAGCCGGTTCTGCTGCACAGCAGTTGGAGAAATCCAATTCAGCAGACATTTATGGATCTGCCTTCATGTGCCAGGCAGCGGGTGAGGAGCCGGCGTCACAGGGACGGATACGCTTTGGTTCCTGTTCGCAGGAAGTCCTTAATGTTTCCCAGCTCCTTTCATCGTGGCCGGCAGTTATTGTTTGGGGAGAGTTCGGATAGTCTGTCTTTACAGTTTGGTGAAATATACTCCCTCTCTCAGAAACTACTGTCTAAAATGTAAGAGCTTTTGTTTGTTAAATGTGCAGGAGGTGAGGAGGTGGCATAAATATTTAGAACTCGGCAGTGGTGCAGACTGATCCTTCAGTTCTGAGCCAGCTGTGTGAGACTCAGAGTTTGATGACATTTCATCCCTTCAGGGAGAAATAGAAAATACTTATAGGCTCTGAATGAAAGCATGAGGGTATATACACAATTGAAAGTCAACCCAGCTGCCTCTCCATTCACATTTGCTGGGACAGCATGTCTGTGCATCCATGAACTTACTTCAGAACGCTAGAGGTAGTGAGCCAGCATTACAGAGTGAGGGAATGGGGGAAAATTACAGGGGAGAATTACAGAGTGAAGTGAAATGTCACTGCCCTGATCCTGAGAGGTGGCTGGGCCTTGGGCAGGTTGTTGTTCCTTGTCCTCGTCCATGAGATTGAGGATAATCAGCACCTTCCTTGTCAGGCTTGGCAGCCTTAAATGAGACAGCAGATGTGGAGCACATGCCATTAAAGGGCCCACAGTTAAATGTGTCTCTTATTAGAGCAAACAGAACCATTTAAAAATAGTCTTTTGTCTTGTTTTTTTACAAAGTTGTTTCCTTTTGGTACTTTTGTGTCCTGGCTTCTCAGCTGCACATTTTCTGTGGTCATTTTCCATCTCAGTGTGTGGCTCCTGTAACTCTTAGTGGGTGAGCCCTGGGCCATGGTCGGTGTGGGCACACCCTGGTCCACCGTTGGTGTGGGTGAGCCCTGGTCCTTGGTCGGTGCAGGTGTGCCCCAGTCTCCGGTCAATGTGGGTGGTCCGTGGTCAGTGTGAGTGCACCCCAGTCCCTGGTCAGTGTGGGTGGTCCATGGTTGGTGTGGGTGGTCTGCAGTCTGTGTGGGTGCGCCCCAATCCGTGGTCGGTGTGGGCGCACCCCGGTTCATGGTCGGTGTGGGTATGCCCCAATCCATGGTCCGTGTGGGTGGTCCGTGGTTGGTGTGGGTGGTCCATGGTCGGTATGGGTGTGCCCCGGTCCATGGTCGGTATGGGTGGTCCGTGGTTGGTGTGGGTGGTCCGTGGTCAGTGCAGGTGCGTCCCAGTCTGTGGTCAGTGTGGGTGGTCCGCAGTTGGTGCGGGTATGCCCTGGTCCATGGTCGGTGTGGGTGGTCGGTGGTCAGTGTGGGTGGTCCATGGTCTGTGGTTGGTGTGGATGCACTGTTCCCCTGTTGAGGGGCATTTGGTTGCTGCCAGGATTTCAGTGTTGTGAATCACATATTAAAAAGCAGAGACATTATTTTGCCAACAAAGGTCCATCTAGTCAAGGCTATGGTTTTTCCAGTGGTCATGTATGTAGAGTTGGGACTGTGAAGAAAGCTGAGTGCTGAAGAATTGATGCTTTTGAACTGTGGTGTTGGAGAAGACTCTTGAGAGTTCCTTGGACTGCAAGGAGATCCAACCGGTCCATTCTGAAGGAGATTAGTCCTGGGTGTTCATTGGAAGGACTGATGCTGAAGCTGAAACTCCAAGACTTTGGCCACCTTACGCGAAGAGCTGACTCACTGGAAAAGACCCTGATGCTGGGAGGGATTGGGGGCAGGAGGAGAAGCAGACAACAGAGGATGCGATGGCTGGATGGTATCCCTGACTTGATGGACATGAGTCTGAGTGAATTCCAGGAGTTGGTGATGGACAGGGAGGCCTGGTGTGCTGCGATTCATGGGGTTGCAAGGAGTCGGACACGACTGAGAGACTGAACTGAACTGAACTGAAATCGTGCTTCAGTGAAGAGTCATGTGTATGGAGGGTCTTCACTGGCTTCCTGGGAGACCTCAGGCCGGTTCTGTTGTCCCCATGTCCCTGTCCCCTTACTGCCACGTGGGGAGGCGGCAGTGCCCAACTGAGGGGACGGCCGTGTGGGCAAACGAGGTAGGACGATGACCCAGATCCTCAGCAAGCTTTACCTCCTGGTCTCTGTTTGGGTTTGGGACTTGGGGCTTGCTCTCCAGAGTTGAGGGTTTGTCAGTCACAGCTTCCAGAAGGACTGTAGCAGTGTACGAAGTCAAGAGCATTACGTGAGAGAACCAGTTTCTCTACCCTCTCACTAGCAGCCATCCTCGTGTGTAATTGTGTAAACAAACAGAAAACGCTGTCGTCTGTGTTTGAGCGGCTCATTAGGGCAGTGAGAAGACAGGACAAACTGGAACTCACTGCCCTAACCAGTCCCCACCTCATTTCACAGAGGTCAGGTTCCAGAGGCTGCCTGTGACTCTTTTCCAAAGCTTGTCGGCCCCACACGCTTTCTACTAAATTGCAGTGCGTGTTGGTCCTTCGAAGCTTAAAAATCCAGTGTATTTTATTCCTCACTGAGGTACATCTTACTGTTCGGTATCTGATAATTTTTCCAACAATTATGGCCTCATGTCGGAGCTGCCCTGTGGGCCCAGCAGCATGCCCCTTCGCTCACCAGGACTCCATGCTTCAGGGGTGCCCCCTGTATGGGCGACAGGGACCCTTCGTTGGGGCGGCACTGGCTTCTGGGCATGCGCATGGGCGGGGCTGGCTTCTGGGCATGCGCATGGGCGGGGCTGCACTGTGGCTCAGGAGCTGCGTGTGGTGGTCGCGGCTAGTCCTCGTGGTGGTGGGTGCTGTAGGGCCTGCGGTGATTCTGGCCCCCTGGATAGCAGACTGGTGCTGACAGGCTGGACGGAGGACGCCAAGGTGGCCCTGACCAGCAGCGGAATAATCATGGGCGGAATGAGCTCCTCAGGAGGGTGGCCATCAGCACCTCTGTCCCCAGGAGGAGGCCTCGTTGCCTTTTGATTCTCTAGATCAGCAGTTGACCACTTGCAACTTTTCAAACTTAACATTTGCTTTGAAGTTCATCCTAAATGTAATCTGTGTCCTTGTCAAATATAATAAGGTTATTTATATTCACAGAGCACCTCAAAAGCCCTCGTACAAATGCAGCAGGCAGGGCCAAGCTGAGTGAGCAGCACCCAGGGTGAAATACACACAACCCCGTCTCTGGTCACAGGCAGAGTTTTGTTAACAAGATGAAAGTATAAATAGAGAAGCTTCTGTGTTGGAAAAACGAGTGCATATTAACTGTCAGGGTGACTTCCTTCTGTACTTCAGTATATTTTAACTGGCTAAAGGGCTTTGTGGTTTGAGAGGCTCTATTTTCCCCCAAACAAGTACCTGCATTCCTGGGTGCTGTGTTCGTGTCTTGAAGGTGAAAAAGCCAGTGTTTCGAGTGCGAGACCTGCCAGGCTGACCTGGTGCAGTGTCAGCTGGGGGGCTGTGGTTCGCAGGTCACTTGGGGGCCCGCAGTCCACAGGGCAGAGTCTGAAGTCGCGTGCAAAACTGGTTTTGTGCTTGTTTTAACCAGGTGACTTTGGATGGTGGTTGGAGAGGATAAGGCAAAAGTGCTGAATATCGTGAAGCCCAACATGGCCCACTTCCGGGAGCTGTACAGCAGCATTCTGCAGGAGAGCCCTCAGGTGGTGTATAAGGCCCAGCAGGGCAGCCTGGAGGTGAGCGGTTGGTGGGACATCATGGGTCTGTCCTGAGGCAGGAGCCCATTTAAGGGGGAAAGTCGGGTGAGCAGTATGACCAGTGTAATAACATTCATAGAAAGTACATTTTGCGTGTAAACATGTTCTCTGTGTGTTTGAAATAAGGCTAAAAGGTCACATAAGAAACTAGTGACAGGAGGCTGCCTCTGGAGAAGGGGACTGGGGCTGACATGAGGCCGGGTGGGGACCGGTCTTCACCATGTGTACCTTTTTTGCCATTTGAACTTCTTGCTTGTATATTAATTACTAATCAAAAACAATTAGCAGCAAACTCTGAAATTACCTTCTCTTCGCCTCCAAACCCACCTGCCTCCCAGAGGTAGTCTTGTTGCAGGTTGGTGTGTTTGCTTCCAGATCTCATTGCATGCACATCTGTGTGTATTTGTACGTGTATACACATGTAGGAAGTGGCTTGGTCTTTTTCATTTGCTTTTATTTTACATAAATGTATTCATATGTGTTATTCAGAAGCTTGTTTTCCCCCCACTTGTTATATGTATTGTGTCTTGGGACTTTTCTTTCGACATAGCAGACAAAACTTTCTTTCAAGGCACTTTTCAAAAAAATACTAAGTTTTTTGAAAATAAAGAAGAGCCCTTCCTTTGAGAAATGTAACTTGGATTTAAGATTTTTTTAACTATAAGATTCACGGTTTTTTATCTTTAAGATAACACCATTCCACTTTTTAAATGCTCTTTCTTTTCCAGATAATACGAGCAATTAATATCGTGTTGAATAACAAATTAATGGTATTTCTAGAACTGAAAAGCAACTTTAAAAACTAGGAATTATTTTGAATGTAACATTGGAGAATACCATGAATGCCCAGAAAACCCACCACTCGTTTAACAGATTTTGCCGTGTTTGCTTTAGGTTGAGGTTTTTTGTTTTTAATTTTTACTTTTCTCAAAGTGATGCCTGCACACTTTAAAAACCAGGTGATACCCCAAGGTTTTGAACAAAAAACGGCAGTTCCATGCTGCATAGTTTCCTACTTGTCTGTGGTACTTCCCAGAGCAACTGCTTTCATCTCCTTCACTGATTCTTCTGGTGTTTACTTCCATATTTACAAGAAATATGATTTGACTGTTATTTCTTGATTTTTAAAAAAAAGTTTTGTACTTCTTTTGTTATCGTTTTATGGAACGTGAGGATTTTTACTCTCACGCACTCCATCCACACACACACACTGTCTCATGCTCTTATCTCTTTCTCTCCCTGTCTCTCCCCACCACCACTCACCTATGCTCCATATGTAGTTATTACATGGGCTTTCCAGATGGTTCATCTGGAAAAATGAATCCATCCACCTGCAATGCAGGAGACCTGAGTTCGAGCCCTGGATCAGGAAGATCCCCTGGAGGAGGGCATGGCAGCCCACTCCAGTACTCTTCCCTGGAGAATCCCATGGATTCTAGACAGCTATAGTCCATGGAATTGAAAAGAGTTGGACACAACTGAAGTGACTGAGCATGCATGTATACATAATTATTATATAATTTAAAATTACTAGTCAATATTTACCTTATTAGGATAACTGGCTTTTTTCACTGCTGAGATATACTACTGTGAAATTTAGTTTCCAGTACAACTTTGTTTTTCTTGGAGTTAATCAGTCCATTTTTTCTGACTTTATTGGTTTCTACGTTGTTGTTCAGTTGCTAAGTTGCTAAGTTTGTGACCCCATGGACTGCAGCACTCCAGGCTTCCCTGCCCTTCACTGTTTGAGTTTCCTTGAATTTACTCAAACTCATATGCATTGAGTCAATGATGCCATCCAACCATCTCATCCTCTGCCAACCCCCTCTCCTCCTGCCCTCAGTCTTTCCCAGCATCAGAGTCTATTCCAATGAGCTGGCTCTTCGATCACATGATGAAAATATTAAAGCTCTAGCTTCAGCATCAGTCCTTCCAATGAATATTCAGGACTGATTTCCTTTAGGATGGACGAATTTGATCTCTTTGCAGTCCAGGGGACTCTCAAGAGTCTTTGCCAACACCATAGCTCAAAAGCATCAGTTCTTCAGTGCTCAGCCTTCTTTATGGTCAAACTCTCACATCTCTACATGACTACTGAAAAAGCCATAGCTTTGACTAGACGGACCTTTGTCAGCAAAGTAATGTCTCTGCTTTTTAATATGCTGTCTAAGTTTGTCATAGCTTTTCTTCCAAGGAGCAAGCATCTTTGAGTCTCATGGCTGCAGTCACCATCTGCAGTGATTTTGGAGCCCAGAAAAATAAAGTCTGACACTGTTTCTACTGTTTCTCCATCTATTTCCCATGAAGTGATGGGACCAGATGCCATGATCTTTGTTTTCTGAATGTTGAGCTTTAAGCCAACTTTTCCACTCTCCTCTTTCACTGTCATCAAGAGGCTTTTTAGCTCCTCTTCACTTTCTGCCATAAGGGTGGTGTCATCTGCATATCTGAGGTTATTGATATTTCTCCTGGCAATCTTGATTCCTGCTTGTGCTTCTTCCAGCCCAGCGTTTCTCATGATGTACTCTGCATATAAGTTAAATAAGCAGGGTGACAATATATAGCCTTGACGTACTCCTTTCCCAATTTTGACGTACTCCTTTCCCAATTTTGAACCAATGTGTTGGTCCATGTCTGGTTCTAACTATTGCTTCTTGACCTGCATACAGATTTCTTAGGAGGCAGGAAAGGTTGTCTGGTATTCCCATCTGTTGAAGAATTTTCCACAGTTTGTTGTGATCCATACAGTCAAAGGCTTGAGTGTCGTCAGTGGAGCAGAAGTAGATGTTTTTCTGGAATTCTCTTGCTTTTTCTATGCTCCAGCAGATGTTGACAATTTGCTATCTGGCTCCTCTGCCTTTTCTAAATGCAGCTTGAACACCTGGGAGTTCTTGGTTCAGGTACTGTTAAGCCTCACTTGGAGAATTTTGAGCATTACTTTGCTAGTGTGTGAAATGAGTACAATTGTGTGATAGTTTGAGCAATCTTTGGTGTTGCCTTTCTTTGGGATTGGAATGAAAACTGACTTTTCCAGTCCTGTGGCCACTTCTTAGTTTTCCAAATTTGGTGGCATATTGAGTGCAGCTCTTTATCAGCATCACCTTTTAGGATTTGAAATAGCTCAGCTGGAATTTCATCACCTACACCAGCTTTGATTGTTATAATGCATCTTAAGGCCCACTTGACTTCACATCCAGGATGTCTGGCTCTAGGTGAGTGACCACACCATGGTCTGGGTTATCTGGGTCATTAAAACCTTTCTTGTACAGTTCTTCTATGTATTCTTGCCACCTCTTCTTAATCTCTCTGCTTCTTCTAGTTCCTTACCATTTCTGTCCTTTATTGAGCCCATCTTTGCATGAAATGTTCCCTTGGTATCTCTAATTTTCTGAAGAGATCTCTAGTCTTTCCCATTCGGTTGTTTTCCTGTTTCTTTGCATTGATCACTGAGGAAGACTTTCTTACCTCTCCTTGCTATTCTTTGGAACACTGCATTCAGGTAGGTATATCCTTCCCTTTATCTTTTGCCTTTCGCTTCTCTTCTTTTCTCAGCTATTTGTAAGCCCTCCTCAGAGAACCATTTTGCTTTGTTGCGTTTATTTTTCTTGAGGATGGTTTTGGTCACCGCCTCCTGTACAGTGTTACTGACCTCTGTCCATAGTTCTTCAGGCACTCTGTCTATCAGATCTAGTCCCTTAAATCTATGCTTACTTCCACTGTATAATCATAAAAGGATTTGATTTAGGTCATACCTGAATGGCCTAGTGGTTTTCCCTACTTTCTTCAATGTAAGTCTGAATTTTGCAATAAGGAGCTGATAATCTGAGCCATAGTCAGCTCCAGGTCTTGTTTTTGCTGACTGTATAGAGCTTCTTCATCTTTGGCTACAAAGAATATAATCCATCTGACTTCGGTATTGACGGTCTGGTGTGTCCATGTATAGAGTCATCTCTTGTGTTGTTGGAAGAGGGTGTTTGCTATGACCAGTGCGTTCTTTGGCAAAACTCTGTTAGCCTTTGCCCTGCTTCATTTTGTGCTCCAAGGCTAAACTTGCCTGTTACGCCAGCTACCTCTTGCCTTTCTGCTTTTCCATTCCAGTCCCCTATGATGGAAAGGACATCTTCTTTTGATGTTGCTTCTATAAGGTCTTGTATTTTGTACATACGTGTAACTAATTCACCCTCAAACTCTCCTACAGATCTATGAAACATACACTGTAGACAGACACATCAGGTGTTTTCTCTGTTTCTTGCCATTCTTGGGGAGATTCTTCCTGGAGTCCTGTGCCCCTCGTTCCTTTCATGACTGGCTGCTTTCTAGACACGCTGCACAGCTCTTCTCTGGAGCTTTGTTTCATTATCACCTGAGAATTTCTTCCCCTCTCCTTTCACTAATTTTTGGTTTTCTTGAACTTTTCCTCTTTCACAGTTTATACTTTTAAGTACTAAAATGTGTACTTGTGAAAGAGGTAAATTTTTTGAGATCCCATACATCTGGAAATTCTACCCTTAAACTGATGGATGGGTTTAGGTTAGACATCCGATTCTAGTCTAGGCTAGAAGTAGTTTTCCCTCAGAAGTTTTTTAAGTCATGGCTTTATTTCTTCTAGTTTCTTCTGTTGCACTAAATAGTCCAACAGGGACTTCCCCGGTCGTTCCCTGGTTAAAAATCCACCTTGCAATGCAGAGATTTGACCCTACGTGGATTTGACCTCTGGTTGGGGAAGTAGGGTCCCACATGCTCTGGGGCACAGCCAACATATTAAAAAAAAAAAGTTACGGCAGTATTCAGATTCCCTATCCTTTGGATGTGATCTTTTTATCTCTCTGATACTACTTAGTATTTTTTCCTTTTTTTTCCAGTATTCTCAAATTTCATGATGATTTGCCTTTGCCTTGCGTATGCTTTTTCATCATTGCTGCTATTTGTGTTTCGTCAGGCTACACCACGCGCTTGTGGGATCTTGGTTCCCTGACCAGGGATGGCCCCTGTGCCCCTGCAGTGGAAGTGTGCTCACCACTGAGCCTTCAGGAAATTCCCCTGGTTTTTACGTGTTATTCTGGCACTTCATGACTCTGTTCTGGAAATGCACAATGTTCAATTCTAGGAAATCATTTTTTCATTTCTGTAACGAAATTCTCTTCCACCATTCCTTCATATCCATTGTCTTCATTTTTTTTCTAGAATTCCTATTAGTTGTTGGACCTCCTTGTCTGGTTGTTTTTTTTCCCCCTCATTCCTGTTTCTTTAGTTTTTTTTGTTCTGCTTTCCAGAATAATTTTTTGAATTGATCTTCCAACAGATCTGTTGAATTTTTATTTTCCTCTGAATGTTCTTTTTTCATATATATGTATATAGATAGATAGATATAGCATTCTGTTCTCGTTGTATATCTGCATTATCTTTCCTCGAAACCTGAAGAGGCCTGTCAGCGCAATTCTTTCTTAGTGATGAGAAGTAGAGATTTCCTCAGTTGATCTTTATTTGGAGAGGATGTCGCAGCATGCTCCAGGTCTCTTGACCCCTAAAGACTTCCCTGCTGCGTTGGGCTCCTCAGACTTCGTGGAGTTTGTCCTTTACCCTTTGGAGTGCATACAGCTGCCAAGGCCGCCGATGTCCTTTCCCCTTACTGCTCAGCAGGTGGCAGTAGCAATGTGTTGTTGATGTAGTGGGCCAGCATGAAATTACACAAGATGATTGGCTTGCTCCATTGTGAGCAAGTTTGGAATTTGCAGGTCCAGCCGGAGACCCAGGGAGGAGTCTGCTGTTCTCGAGTCCAAGGGCAGTCTGGAGGCAGACCTTCCGCCTCGGGGAACTTTAGTCTTTCTTCACAAGGTCTTTAGCTGACAGGATGAGGTCTGTCCACATTAAAAGGGGTCTTCTGCTATTCAGTGTCTGCTGGCTTCAATGTGAATTACATCTAAAAAGACGCCTTTACAGTAACATCTGGACTGAAGTTTGACCAGGCACCTTGCCCTGTAGCCCAGCCAAGTTGACCTATACAGTGAACCATCACACCCTGTATCCTTTAGGTCTACATGTGACATCAGTCTTTGCCATTTCTCCTGGGGTGTGGTTTTCTTTTCTCATTGCTCTTCTGACCAGAGGGTGAGAATGGCAGCTTCAGAGACTTCTACTTGGCCTTCTGCATCCGGACAGCTCCAATGTGCCATCTGAAAAGTATGCTTTCTAGGACTACTCTTAGTACCAATTGTGTAGGATCAGGATTGGGGAGTTTTGAAATGAAAACATCATCTGATTGATTGTGTGCTGGCACTGTGGAACTTGATGGCCCTTCTGAGCTGTCCCCACTTGGAGGAAGGAGGCCAGGCCTTCAAAGCCCTGCATTTTCCAGTCTTTGGAAACAGGCAGCTCCCTTGGCTGTAGCCAGTTCTAGGAGGCACTCCGAGAGAGAGAGTCAGCCAACTTTCCCAGCAGGTAGCGGAATGAGTGTCTTGGCCCTGAAGCAGGATCTGATTGGTACAACACAGCAGCTGCTGTCTTATGCCTGTATCTGCTTTTAAAAACATCAGCCTTGTTGAGATATAATTTACATAGCATAAAATTTGGTGGTTTTTAGTCTTTTCACAGAGATGTGCAACCATCACCTCTGTCTGATTTTAGAATATTTTCATCACTCCGAAAAGAAACTCCATTGCCATTAGCAGTCCCTAGCTTCCGCTCCCCCAGGCAGCCACTAAGCTACTCTCTGCTCCATGGATTTGCCTGTTCCAGACACTTGCTGTAGATGGAGTCATACAACAGGTGGTCTTTTCCATATCTGCTGTTAAAATGCAATGTAACTCACAATTTAACTGCTTTCACATTTGCATTTTAATGAGAACTAAAGAGTAAGGATGATTAGAATTTTGCAGCTTCTTTGAACACGTCACCTAATATTTTGTCTTTAAATACATACTTTGAAGCAAAAACTCCAGTGCATTTGTTTCCTCCAGAGAAAGCAGTGGCAAATGCTATTTTCTCATTCCTCATATTCTCAAGCCATTTTGGCATCTCTAAAATTCCTGGAAGTTTCATAGGTAAAGACTTAGAGAAATATAAGATCCTATTGACTAATCTCAATACTCGGCCCCAAAATATGAGTCTATAAATGTCATTTCCAGCATATTTTATAGAATATTCACATTTTTGGGTCATTTATCTAGTGAAAGATAAGGAGATTGAATCCTGTGAATTTAGGAACATCTCAATGATTAATATGAAACATTTAGGTTAAAGAAACCCTTCACCTTAGCGGAGCCTCTAATTAATAGCGTTTTATTCTTTTCTGCAAAGACTTTATAGATAAAACTAGAAAATCCAGACATTAGGCATGTACTCAATAAATATTTGTTTAATGAAAAAAACTGGTACAGTGAGTGAATTCTGATTATTAAGCTTGGTTATATCTGAAAAATCTGAATCTAAAATTGAATACATTCTGTTGTCTAATTTTGTTTCTCACTGTTCTCTTTAAGTTAAAACCTAAACACTTGTTAAAAGAACACAAGACATTGTTACTGAGAGAATAATGTGATGAGCTGTTGAGGGCACTGACACTGCTGCTCACCTTGGCAGGCAGTTGATGTTTATGCGATTTTGGAAAAATTTAGTTCCATGAAGTAAAGTATATTAGACTAGGAGTTAGGGAAGCTGGGTGTGGACCCAGCTCTGTGGCTAAATTTTGATCCGAAGGTGTCCAAGTAAAGTCTGATGCATAGTTTTACATATGTTTTATTTCTGTGTTTATCTTTAAACTTGATATATTTTAGAATACATTAGGAACAAAAACCATTGGTGTAACTTACTGTTGTTTAAGAAGTAATGACAACTAAGATTTATTGGTACAGTTATTCACCCCTATTCAGCCGCTGCTTTTTCAGTACCTACTGTGTGCCAGGGGATTAAAGGTGAATAAAGATTGGTCTCTGTCATCAGTTTATTCCTACAGGAGACACAAGTTTAGAGCCCACTCTCTGATTGGCTGTGTGATCCTGGGCATGTTACTCTGTGTCCCTTGTTTAAAATGAGTGCTTGATTTGCTGGGGTGTCAGTTTTACCTGAATCTTCACTTTCCTTAACTACTGGATTTAGGACAAATAGAAAAAAATTTTTTAACTGAGAGTCACAAATTGATTCTTGAAAGAAATTTCTGTTCTTAGGTACAAACAGAATATTCTAGGAAAAGGATTGGCTTCTTTGAAGGAGCTGGGACTCCTTAACATTTAGGCATTCAGTTTCAGAAAGGAGAAAGTCTCCTTAGCACACTGCCTAGTCCAGAATGTGAGTTCATATTCACTTTGTGTGGTTTTAAGGAGAAGCCTTGGGTCTTTGAATAGTTACAGCAATCAAAGCACTTCCATAGACATCAACTTTTTTTTTTCCCTTAGATCGATAAAAGCCCAGAAGGACAATTCACTCAGCTAATGACATTGCCCAAAACCTTACAACAGCAAATAAATCATATTATGGACCCTCCTGGAAAAAACAGAGATGTGGAAGAGACTTTATTACAAGTTGCTCATGACCCCGACTGTGGCGACGTGGTGCGTCTAGGTATGTGCGTGAATCTGACAGGGAGGAGGTGCTGGCTGGGGGTAGCGGGAAGAGGGAGGCAAACTTTGTGGCTGAGACGGCGTCTTTCTTTTTTCTAGCCTAGAGATGAAGAGAGAGAGTGCCTCTAGGAAGAAGAAAGCGCTGACAGTCTGGGGTTTTTCCCAGCCTAAATTCTCATTCGTTTGAAGTAGGGTGCTGAAATTCCTTCTATTTTCAGATCCCTTGGTCCTAAATCACTGTCAGAGAGGAAAACAATGATTCTTTTGGTCCAAAAGCATAACTTTTAGGAGTTATTACAAAGACGTGGCTTTGTTCTCCATGGTGGTCTGAGGAAGGAGGAGACTGGTGATGTTTTTAATGCTCTTGTAACATCAAGAGCACCACTCTCCTGGGCCCATGCCCCCTCGGTGTGTCCCATGTGTATGCACTAGGTCCAGCACCCGAAACGTTTCACACATTATCCCCAGTATGTACCAAAATCCTCCTAGGGTGACCCCAAATCTGAGCCTGAGCTTCAGAAGTTACAGGTATTTACAGGTTCAGACAGTAAGGAGATCATTATGGCTCACCCTTCTCTGCTGAGCTTCCCCAGGGAGCAGCTGGGCCTGGCAGGACGCAGGTCACCACGGCGGTGCTGCGAGGTGAGGCTGCCCAGCGGGCAGAGCAGCGCGTGTGCTTAGGGCACCGGGTGCCTCTCCTGAAGATATGCGTGGAGGCCCGTCTCCAATCTTTTTAGCGTGGCGCTGGCCACGGAGTGATCTCTGCTGCCATTCTCAGGGCCTGAAGGGCCCCTCGCCGTCCTCACCGAGGAGTGCTGTGCATGGTTGCAGGATGAGCGCCTCCTGCGCAGAAATGTGTGGTGTTTGGTGTTTGTTTTCTCCCTCCCAATTTTCTCACATTTTGGAATTGAGAGCCAGCAGGCTTAAACAGGTTTAAAGTGAAAAAATGACCTTCGAGAGTCACCTAACCCCCTCCTCCCTGCAGGTCATAAGATGAGGGTCCAGACCCAGAGGGGGCGCTCATTTGCTTGGGTTCACCCAGCTGGTCGGCGACATAGCTGGCAGCTCGGGTCTCCTGGCCGTCCGTCCTGATAACTCTTTTCCTTAGTTGTTCTGACACCAGGACAGAGATCGAGTTGCTGGTGTTATTGGATAGCTGGAATGAATGTTTAGTTTCAAGTTTTTAAAGTGTTACTACGACTAACATCTGGCCTTTTTGGCATCGTTGCTGCTTTTTCCTCACAGGGCTCGCAGCAATTGTGAGACCTTCCAGTATGAGGCAGAGCACCAAAGGCATTCTCACTGCCGGTAAGAATTTTTAAAAATTCACACTTAACACACTTAACATACCTGCTGGACTGAGCAGCCTCAGTGCTCCGGCTTAAAATGTAAACCTTTATCTGTATCCTTCAAGTACTTGTCAGACGCTGGATTTTGGTGGTGCAGAGGTTATAGTGTCTGCCTGCAATGTGGGAGACCTGGGTTTGATCCCCTGGGTCAGGAAGATCCTTGGAGAAGGAATGGCAGCCCACTCCAGTATTCTTGCCTGGAGAATCCCATGGATGGAGGAGCTTGGTGGGCTACAGTTCACGGGTCGCAGAGTCGGACACGACTGAGCGACTTCACTTCACAACCTAGGATACAGACCGGCAGACGGTGCTGTAATCTGGGGGCCTGAGGTGCTGCTGGAAGGCTTGGCTGCCCAGGTACTCCGTATGTGCAAGGTTTCCCTGGAGTTGTTATGTCTTTGAAAGTTACTCATGATGTTGTTGCAAAAACAGCAGTGCCTTGCCCCGCCCCCCTGCTGTTCCTCTCCAAAGACAACCCCTGCTGACTCTCCTGCTGGTTTATTTGTTTCACTGCTGGTTCTCTGGATAATGAGCTGGTATTACTGCTTCTCCTTTTTAATTTTAGGCAGTATCTATGAATTCAGCTACCCCACCACACACACACACACACACACACAACCACACACACGCACACACACACAACCACACACACGCACACACACACACACACACACACACACACACACACGTCCGTACATCAGTACGTCTGTCCATCCCTCCATCCCTCTCTCTGTGCTCAATGATTGTGTCGTAGCTTTGATGAAGTCTCCTTGTTCCTGTTGTCTGGCTGTGTTACTGTGATTCATCGCTGAGCAGCCTGATACAATTTTCCTTCCCGGCACAACTTTCTTTTCCCATGGAGTTGTCATCACCTGTCTCGTGGGAGAGACCCTTGTGTCTCACGTCTCTGGTTCTCGTGGTGCACAGCCTCACTTTGGTGAAGCGCACCGTCCAGGCACTTTCTGGGAAGGGGTGGAGGCAGCTTTGGAGCCCATGTGTGGCCAGGTCTGTCTTCTGTCACCCTTCCACCTGACTGACTGAGACTTATGCTGGCGGTGGTTAGAAGTAATTGTCCTTTAGAATTCTGATATCGTTGCTCTGGTTATCTTCTCACTTCTCCAATTACTGTTGAGGTCCAAAGCCGTTCTGATTCTTAATCCTTTGTGTATGCTCTTTCTGGAGCCTTTTAGGTCTTCATTTTTCCCCCAGGGCTCTGAGGTTTCTCAGTGGTATATTTTGATGTGAGTCTGTTTTTATCTGTTATACTGGATACTCCTTGCCCAGTTTGGAAACTCAAGAGTATAAGGATATAGGAAAAATGTATTGTATTCTTTCTTCCCATCTGTTTTCTCTCTTCTCTTGCTGGAATTTCTTTTATTCAAATATTGGACCTCTGAGATGAATCCTTTGGGTTTTTTCTTTTTTTTTGATCTCTTTGTTCTTTTGCTTTGCTTTCTCAACTATAGTTTCCAGCTTTTCTATTGTTGTTTTATTTTTGCTGTTTTAATTACTAGTATCTCTACTTTTTTTTTGTTCTCAGAATATTCGTTTTTTTGAAATTTAAAACACCCTGTTCTTGCTTTATGGGCTTAAGCATTTGAACGTACTTTGGATATTGTCAGATTGCCTAAGTGGGTTACCAGTTAACCTTGACACTGTGGTAAATGAGAGTTCTTTTCTTCCCCATTCTTTCTGACACTCTGTTGCAGACGCCAGACTTTTCTCACTCAGTCTCTCTCTATCAGCCATCCACCTAGCGTCCCTCAGGTGCTTACCACGCAGGACAGTACAAGGTGAGCACAGCACCATCCTGCCTTCAGGGGCTTTGCCCTCTAGGAGAGAAGACAGGCACAGACATAGGGGCTCGCAGCGCAGAGGATAAATGCACAGAAGGAACCTGCAGAAGGGCGTGATCATCCAGCCTGATTCTCATCCCTGGGTGGAGATTGCCAGGCGACTGCACGATCACGCCTCCTCATGCCTCACCCCAGCAGCCTGGGGACACAGCCAAGCTTCATCCTCCTGAATCTTCGGGAAGGTTCAGCCCATCAGCAGAGGTTTAGTATCTCAGGTGCCAGATCCACTCAGCTGAAGACTTTTCCTGCCACGCAGGGGTGCATGGCTTTGTGTTTCCAGTTAAGATATTTATTTAAGCTGCTTTCTTGCTGACTTATCCTGGCCAGGCTGAAGTTGAGGGGCTTTTTTTGTGTGGTAGCTCAGGCTATCACTGTTTGCATGATTGCAGCTCCCTCACTGTGGTCCTCCTTGGGTAAGGCTGGACGCTTTGGTGCTTTATTTTTGGCTTCCTATGCTATAAAGAACTACTGGCTTTACTCTTTTTTTTTTTTTTTTTTTAGTCGTGATAATGATGGTGTTGGGTTAAACAATCATTCCTTAGGAATACATACTAAGGGACTTCCCTAGTGGTCCAGTGGCTCAGACTCTGTGCTCCCAATGCCAGAGGCCCAGATTTGCTTCTTAGGGAACTAGATCCCACATGCTGCAACTGAAGATTCTGCATGCCACAACTAAGACTCCTGTGCAGCCAAATAAATCTTTCTTAAGAAACTCATACTAAAAGATTTGCAGATGAAATGACAATGTCTGAGATTCACTTCAGAAGAAAACACGTTTGGGCTGAGTCCCATTGCTGTCCACCTGAAACTCTCACAGCCTTGTTAATTGGCAGTGCTCAACTATAAAATGAAAAGGTGAAAGGAGGAAAGAAAACACGTTGGAAGGAAGTGCATATGGCGGGGTGGCAACTTGAGATTGGCCATGAGTTGATGAAGTTGGGTGAAGATACGTGCCAGCATATTATGCTGTCTTGAATTTATCTCTAATGAAAGGTTTTTAAAAATCCATCCTGATCATCTCTTGACCCTTCAGCCTGACATGACTCTTGGGTCCTCTTTCCACCTGTTCTTCCTGGTCGCCAGCAGAGGGCAGTAGGTATCCCCTCACGGCTCCCGGAGCCCAGATTGCTGCTGGCTTAGTGCTCAGTGCTGCTCCCCGACAACTCCCTGGGCTCGCTGCTTGCCTGCCTCTCCCTCTGAAGGCGCCTGCTCGGGTTGTGGCAGCAGAGTGACAGGACGTCTGCAGCCTACACTGGGGCTGCGGGCGCTGAGCCGTGGTGTGCGCTCCTTCACGCTCTCCGGGTTTGCGCCCCCTGGGCCCCGCTCCTCTGCTTTATGGTGGTGGAGGGCTGTGCTGAGGGCGGTCCAGCCAGGGGCAGGGGTGTGTGAGCCCCAGAGACTCGGGTTCAAATCCCAGCTTAACTGCGGTGACTTTGGTAAGTTGCCTAATTTTCCTGAGTTTTCATTTCATAGGGACAATTATTCTTGTCTCACTGGCTTGTGAAGACTGTCGTAGGACACATGAAAGCATCTAGCACGGCTCCTGGTCTTCCCCTTTTGGTCTCATCACCAAGAAGTTCCCTGACCTCTCTTTAGATCGTGCTCCCTTGCACTGTCACGTTCAGCTAGCATTCGCCCGTTCCCAGGTCCCCAGTTGGACCAAACTAGCAGCCTTAGGCCCCGAGTGGCTGATTTGCTCTTTCCCTGTCCTCTGACCTCACAGCAAGCTGCAGGACCCCAGCTTCTGTGCGCCACTCTTAGAAGTCCTATTGCTGTCGTCATCATGGCTGTCATTCCACCCGGCTTTTCTGGGTCCCTTTTCCGGAACCTTCTGGAGTCTTGCCAGCGAACGTGTCACCTGCAGGGCCAGGAGACCCCAGCGTATTTGGCTGCGCTTTTCCTCCTTTGTAGCCATTACCACTCCTCCCCCCTGTAAGTAAGAAGGAAGGGACTCCCTAGCTCGTGGAGAACTTCTGTGTTCCTGTGCTGTTAAGGCCAAGGAGAGCTAAGCCAAGGCTGCAGCCAGAAGGCTGGCGTGAAGCTGTGTCTCCTGCCTTTGCTCTGTGACCTGGGATGGTACCAGCCTTTCTAATTTGAAATGGAGAGGATGCTGATAACGCAGCTCGCGGTGTGTCCTGGGATCGCCCAGCATGTCCTTCATAAAGCGCTAGTAGGTGCTGTATAGACACGAGTGAGTCTGGATCTGAGTGTCACTCTCTTCCTGGACAAGGTGGAAGCCAGGCGTCCATGGCAGCAGGAGGGCGCCCTTTCCAGTGGGCTGTGATGGGTGGTGTGGCAGGTGTCCCGAGTGGTCTGGCCCTCTGTCTGTATTCGTTCTCTGAGATTCCCCTACCGTCAGATGCCTCCATGCTCCAGGGTGAGCACAGAACCCTTATAAAACCAAACGCTTTCTTCTCCTTTAGCCTGGGAGTTGGTTACTGGGGAAGTAACGCTGACTTCATAGACTGCTGTTAGTAGAGTGGCACGATTCTCGTCAGGGTCTCAGGACAGCAGCTCAGGGGAGTGGACACGGTTGAGTTCCCCGCTCCTGGCCTACTCCTCCCTTCACCACAGCAACAGATGGTATTGCAACTCAACCTGCTAACAGGAGCCGCAGCCGCTCATGTTTCTAATCTGAGTGGAGGGAGGTGGAACCTGTTTGGGCTGGAGTTGGGGGCTTGGAGAGAAATGGGTCTGGGGTTAGTAGTTTTGACTGAGAAACAAGCAGGGGCCAGATAGGGGAAAGCCCTTAAAAGTCTAAAAGGGAATCCAGAGTTTCAGTGAGGGCGGAGGGAAGCCCCTGGAGGATTGTCCGAAGACTGCTGCAGCTGGAGACTGGCGAGCGGCTGGGGGATGTGCCGCTGTTGCTTGGGAAAGTGGTCAGCCTGCTGCAGTCAGCCCGGTGAGGAGGCAGGCCTTGACCCGGGGCTGCGGGGAGAGGTAGGGGGCAGGCAGGGCTTAGACGGTGCTGAGGGGGCCCGGCTCCCAGGCTCATGACTTAGGAAGTGGGAGATGGTGGTGCCCTTCCTGGAGGTGAGGGAACACAGAGAGCATGGCAAGTTTAATTTTCGAAATCTCTTTATTTTTCCCCCCCATCTGATTTTCTGGTCTATCAGAACTAATTTAGGGATCAAATACCTACTTAACCTCTGTAGCTTCAGAAGATTCAGCTTTCACAAAAACAGGTTTAGTCTTGTTCCTAAAAAGACTCCACATGCCTCGCGTCTGTCCTCACCAGCCCTTTCCTGAAGTGATGGAAGGATCACTGACTCTGCTCTCCTTCTCATGTCTTATGACTAAGCATTTTATCCCTGTTTTTTGGTACCTCCATATTTCAATAATAATTTATTATTTCAATTAAAAAAATAATGAAGGTTCTTCTGGTAATGTATTTATCATTTAAACCTGAACGTTTAAAAATAAAACCACCTCAGAAGAGATTTTTTTTTTAATTAATTGCAAGACTGTTGAGGGCTTATTGATTTCCTCTCCTGTGGATCTGAAGTACAGAGTTATAGGGAGGTGGACCCCTCTCAGCCTGGTCTCATCTTTGCCTCACGTTGTTTTCCGGAGAATTTTGTCTGTTGCTGAACTTGCCAGTTTAAGGTCGCGTAGGAGATTCATAGTCTGCAGGTCACATGAAACAGGCTGGAAGTCAACAGAAGGAAAACCTGAGGAGCCATATGTTGGGGTAGATTTCCAGTGGCTTTCAAAACTGAATCCTGAGTTTGTTATGGCCAGCTTCAGGTGAATAAGGAGCTGCCTGACTTAGAGGAGGTGATTGAAGAGACCTGCGTCTCTGCCCGCTGGGGAGGGAGCAGAGCGGGGTGTTTGCAGTTTGGGGCCATTTGAAGGAGTCCTGCTCTGCATGTCTCGGTGCCTGTCTCTCAGTGAGCAAAGTTGTGCCTTTCTGTTAGCTCTCTTCTTAGGGCTGGAATTGAAAAAATGAAAGTGTTAGTCGCTCAGTCATGTCTGACTTGGCGGCCCCATGGACTGTAGCTTGCCAGGTTGCTCTGTCAACGGGATTCTCCAGGCAAGAATACTGGAGTGGGTTGCTGTTTCTTCTCCAGGGGATCTTCCTGACCCAGGGATTGCAGGCAGATTCCTCACCATGTGAGCCACCAGAGGTGGCATCACTGGGTCATAAAGCGTGAGGCTGTCAAGCAGTGGTGGATACTGGCTGACCAGTGTCCCGGTGGCCC
Organism: Aepyceros melampus; assembly: GCA_006408695.1. Classification (NCBI taxonomy): domain Eukaryota; kingdom Metazoa; phylum Chordata; class Mammalia; order Artiodactyla; family Bovidae; genus Aepyceros; species Aepyceros melampus. The sequence goes on along the minus strand of SJXQ01011025.1, from coordinate 466,631 downwards.
TCCCGGCTGCAGAGCCCCGCTGCAGAGCCCCTGGGACCAGGCTTGGTAATGTGGCCTGTTCGTGCTCGGTCCTCTGGGAGGGGAGTGGATGGGTGGTATTGGAGTTTTCACTTACGCTTTCTTAATGAGCAGTAAGTCTGGGTGTTTGTTCACACGTTTACATGGATGTCCTCTTCTGTGAAGTGTCTGTTTTGCTTTTGTGCATTTTTCTGTTGAGTTGTCTGCCTTTCCTCTCTACGCTGAGTTCCCTGCATAGTCTGGGTACAGGTCCTTCCCTGGCACGTGGAATGCTAAACTGGCCCACTCTGGGGCCTGTCGTCTCACTGTCTCACTGGTGTCCTTTGATGAGCAGTCCTTAATCTTACTCAGTCCAGTTTTTCAGTGTTGTCCTTTAAGGTTGGCAGCCTTTCTTGTCTTGTTTAGGAAATGTTGCCCCTCCAGGTTCATGAAGTTTAGTCCCTCACCTTGGTTGCAGCTGGAATATTAAGGTGAAAAAGATCCCTCACTCTGATCTCTTGGATCTTAACCATCTGCACAACCTGGCTCCCTGGGAGAATCTGATTCAAACTCCAGACCTAAAAAAACACTAAAATTCGTGTCTGCAGAGACACGCATACAGAGACACCTCCCTGTGACTTGAAAGAGTTCTCAGACTGGCCTCAAAGCCTGTCTGTGGGTGCCTCGCTGGAGAACCCCACCATAGTCCAGCCCTGTCACTTGGCAGACCAGGAAGTCAAGCCCCAGAGAAGGGGTGTTGCCGTGCCCAGCTGGGACCAGCACCCCGTTCTCCTCACTCCCATTGCAGGGCTCTTTCTAGCCATTCCCTGGGAATGCCTCTGGCAGAACTGTTGAAGGGAGAGACTTCGTAATTAAGGAGGGTTTCTCTCCACTAGCAGCAGACAGTGGCTTCCTGGTGGCACTCGTGGGCAGTGGTGCGTCCACCTTAGTTAGGTGTTAGGCTGCCAGGAGTCTGCGTACAAGGCTGGCGAAGCTGAGCTGGGACCCTCGTTTCGACGTCTCCTTGTCCAGCCATGTCTCGGGTGTTGCCTTGAGCCTCTGTGCAGCTGCAAAGCTGTGTTGATCTGCTCTGGCTGGAATTCTAAAACCACCTTACATAATGTGTTTCCTGCCCTGGCGCTCGCTCGAGTAGGTGAGGTTTACCAGAGTGTTTGCTCCAGGGAGAAAGGGGTGGAGGCATGGGAAGGGGCTGCGAGTTTCTTGACGAGGCTGGGGTTCTGCAGTCATTGTTCAGTGACAAGCGAGGCCAGGGTTTCTAGAAGCGTTTGCTAATGATTTTACTGGTACCCTGCCTTTTTACCTGCCCCTGCCTGCAGTTGCCTCGTAAAAGATCCTGAGTGCACTCGACTGCCTCCAGGTAACGTGGCGGGGTGTTTTCTAGAGCACTCACACCCCAGGGCGCGGAGTCTGGGGAACCGGTCCTGTGACCTCGTCAGCAGTGCCCACACGGCATGTCACACCTGCTGCACACACCCCAGTCTGGATCTCAGGGTGAGAAAGACCGTTGGGATCTCTGAGCCATGCCCTGAAACAGACTGCATGATCTTACTGTTTGCAGACAGGCTCCTGTGAGGGCTGATGGGCAAGAGTGCCCGCGTGGTCGGCCGCAAACCCCAGAGTGCCTTCCTCCCATTTCCTCAGGCACTTGTGACTCTGTAGCTGGGGGCAGACGGCCAGTTGCGGTGCATCTGCACCATCACGGCAAGTGTTTGCTGAGCATCTGCCCTGTGCGGGGGCCCCACTAGGCAGTGGGGATGTGGGGGTGAATAGGACAGGCCCCTGTCCTCCGGGAGCTCCAGGGCTGGGCAGAAGGATAGGTGAGTGCGCAGTGTGGCGAGTGCCGTGCTGGGCATCAGCACAAGCGCCGTGAGACCAGGAGGAGCAGCGTCTTAGTCGCTGGGGAGTCAGGCCTGTGGACCCAGCCTCTCCAGGCAGAGGGTGATGGTAAGGTGATGCTAAAGTCAAAGGCTGCAGTGCGCGCTTCACTGAAAGGGCTCCCTCAGCCCCGAGCTCGGCGCCTTTGCACCTGCATCTCTGCTCCAGCAGATGTCGAGTCCGTCTTTTCTCTCGCGTCGACCAGGGCCGTCCCGGGGTCTCCTGGACCCCTCAGTCAGTGGGGCGCCTTTGCACCTGCATCTCTGCTCCAGCAGACGTCGCGCCAGTCTTTTCTCTCGCGTCAACCAGGGCCGTCCCGGGGTCTCCTGGACCCCTCGGTCAGTGCCGCCGGGCTCCGCTCCAAAGACGCCTCCGGTCCCAGCCCGTGGCACCTCCCGTGAGCACCCGCTTGGTGAGCCTCGGTGTCTCACTCTCTCCTCTTTTCTCTTTTAGGTCTGAAGAAATCAGTGGTTTATAGTTCACTCAAACTGCATAAAATGTGGAAAGGATGGCTGAGAAAAACGTCCTGACTTTGGCTTGCTTTTATCTGTTTTATGTTTAGCTGAATAAAATGGTCCTTTTTGACAGAACAGTGTCTATTACTTTGACCCGTTGCTTGAATTTGAAGGTATCTCGGTTTGCAGGATGAGATTTCCTAGATTTTGGAAATGCCTGTGCCATGTGTTTATCCAGTGAGACCCAGTACGTTTGAGGACTCAGAATGAGAAGAGCCTCTGTACACGCAGCGCCTCTCGGCCCTGCTGTCCTGAGAGCTTCAGCTGCAGTCTGTTGGGTCTCTTGGGTCCACGAGGCTCAGAGGCCTGAGAGGTGGTGTGTGTGCTTCGAACCAGCAGCCCCTCATCAGGGCGGGAGGTTTGGCTCTGTCTGCCTCGGCTCCATCTCGCCCACTCGGTTTTCTCCGGTGAGAGTCCCTATCAGCATCTTCCTGGATCTGGGTGTCTTCCATTTCTCCTGATTGTCCACGAGGGTGCGTGGAGGTGACTCGAGTGAGGAGCCTGCTACAGACCAGTGCAGAGCTTTCCCTGGGCTTTATGCCGTGTTGACATCACACAAAGACCGACTCCTGAGCCTCTTAACTCAGACTGCTGACCACAGCCTCAGAGGCTGTGTGTGCCCCCATCCAGGTTTGGGGAGACGGTGCGGGGGCTTCTCTTCAGAAGCCCTCTTAACAAAAGCAGGGAAACTCTAGCAAACCTCTGTCTGGGCTCCTGGGCCCTAATGGGAACCTTCTGGTCCCTGCGCCTGTAACGAGGGGGAGCCAGGCTGAAGCGGGAGCCTGAGCTTGTGCTGCACTGAAGAGTCCACCTCCCCTCCTGCTCATGCGGGAGGAGCACGACCTGGTGGGAGCTGGGAAAGGAGAGGGTGCGGGGAGGCAGGGTCTGTCCCTCAGCATCTCATCATCTGTCTCCTCACCATCTCTTCAGTCCAGACTCTGGTTTCATCTTTCTCTTCTCAGACTGTCCCCACCTCACGCTGTTTCGATCATCCAGTGCCCTATCGCAGACACTTAGGTTCTTTTGAGAATCGGAACAATAGCTTTCTGCTTGTTTTTTTTTTTTTTTACCTTTGGGTTCTGCGCCTTCCAACCCCAAAGAGCTCTCAGGCTTGGGATACGAACAAGCTGGGTTTGAATCGCCATGCCGTTGCTGACTAGCTGTGTGACTTTGGGCAAGTTGTTCAGCGTCTCTAAACAGTTTGCCCATGTTCAGGGAATAAGGTCACCGTAGTGAAGATCCGGCAGGCTGCCTGTCCTATGTACTAGGACACTGCCTGGTGGCATTCAGTCTGTCATTCTATCGTTGTTTTGTATTGCTGTTTTTTTTACGATTTTCTTCTGCACACCTTTGTTTCTTTGGGTCAGGTTCTTCAAGAAGCTAACGTGATTTCCTGTTGTTATCGGATAAAATATTTATCATCGGCCTTGGTCACATACCACAGTTGGCTCATAAACAGCAGAAGTTGATTGTTCACAGTTCTGGAGCCGGGAAGTCTGAGGCCAGGGTGCTGGTATGGGCGGTTTCTAAAAGATGCTAATCCCATTCGTGAGAGCTCCACCCTTGAGATCATATTACCTCCAAAGGCCCCACCTCTGAAACATCATCACATGGAGGACTGAGAGAATGTTTCGGGGACACAAGCATTCCATCCATAACAAGCCTGTCAAGGACCTGTAAGTTGGCTTTATTTTGACTGTAACTTGTGCCCCCTGTACCTAATAGAGCTTTTTATTAGACTGTGCTTCCCTGGTGGCTCAGCGTTAAAAGAATCCTTCAGCCAATGCAGAGAAACAGGGTCAACCCCTGGGCTGGGGAGGCCCCCGAATACTGGGCTACCCAGACCAGTATTCTTGCCTGGGAAGTCCCATGGACGGAGGAGCCTGGTGGGCCACCATCCATGGGGTCGCAAAGAGCTGGATATGACTTAGCAACTCAACAGCAGCAACAAAAGGTCCTGAACTAGTTTGCATGGTAGATACTCAGTAGTTAATGTCAGAGTCACTTTCCAGTGGGGATCCCTGATGCCCCAGGAGAGGCAGTGGCAGCCGACAGAACGCACAGGAGCATCGTGACTGAGACCAACCCAGGCCTGCAGACTGGTCTGGTGCCTCTTCCCCCACACCCCATAGCTTTTGTAATTGATGAACACTTGAGTCTTTGTGTCCCACTTCCCCAAGACGTAGTCTTATCTTCCTTTTCCTCCATGCATTTTGAAGTATCTAAGTTGGGATTCCTCAAACAGGTATCTTAGGATGAAAGCTTGAGCCTTCCTCTGAGGAAAAAGGAATTCTTTGGCAGGAAGTAGCTCTTCTCATACACCAGAAGACCCAAAAAATAAATGTACTTGAGAGTCAGACTTCTCCCAGCGGTGTTTTTGGGCAAGTTATTTTAGCCTTTCTGAGCTTCAGTTTGTGTGCTGTGAGGTCGGTACACTCGCTCATACTTCTCTGGCAGGGCTGGTGTTAAATTTTAATGAAGAAGCATGCACAGTACCTACTGTGGCTCTAGGTAAGTGAGAGTAGTTCATGCTTTCTACAAGTCACTCTGCTGTTCCGTTCAGATGGTGAGTTTGGATAGCTAGGGAAAGCCCACAGAAAGCATCATCAGGGAAAAAGAAACAGTCCTTGGTATATCAAATAGAGGGGATTTCACCAAGGGAATTAGTTATAAAAGGAAGAAGGTAGAAGGGATGACTCCCGGGGATCAGGAAGTGGCTGACATCCCTGGAATAGAATCTCCAAGCTGACCTGTTTCATGTGACCAGAGATGCTGCCTGTGGTGGTTCCAGAATATGTTTGCAAATTCTGTGGCCATCTTCCCAATCAACGTGAACTCTTAATTCCCCCTCCTTGAAAATGGACCAGCCTCAGTGGCCTGTCTGCATTTCTAATAAGGTGCAGCAGACAAGACAGCCTCACTTATACGATGAGGCCTGAGTCGTGCCACACCGTCCCCCAGTTCTCAGGACACTGGCTCATAGGGGCCAGCTGCTGGGTTGTGAGGAAGCCCAGGCCGCCCCACGGAGAGGAGTGGCCCCAGTGGACAGCACCAGCCACCAGACGAGTGAGTGAATGACTGCAGCCAGGCATGGGACCCCAGTCAACTCCGAGAACTCGGGGGGAATCAAAAAACAATGATTGTTGTTAAAGGCCACTAGTTTGGGAGGGGCTTGCAGTATTAGATAGTTGGCCCAGTGCCCCTGCCACCGGGGGAGCTGCCAAAATAGTGCCACCGCTGCCCAGATGCCACAGGGGACCAGACGTCACAGCCACTGCTGTTGGAGGCAAAGCCAGAACCTTCCTCACCCTCTGACCTCCCGCCACCGTCCCCAACTGGCAAAACCTGATAGAAAGTCACCAGGTCAGAAAGCCTGCGAAAGGAGTTACAGTCCAGAGTGGAGTGTAAAGGCACATTCATCTTGTGGCTGAGGCCCATAAGATAAAATCTGCCAGGTCTGCTCTGGTGACAGGGCATCCACGTGTACCCTTTAACCCATACATGACCTTCCAGCAGCAGCACCTCTAGCTCCCCGCAGCAGCAGGTGTAGAAGAAAATGTGCTTGCTTTCTGGCAGAAAAGAGCTTCATATCCATCTCTTGTTTTGTTGTTCATTCGCTAAGTCATGTCCGACTCCGTGTGACCCCATGGACTGGGTGATGATAATTCCTCTTGTAATGACAGTCTCACCTGACTACCATGTAACCTAGAGACTAACCTGTGAAGTTTCCTACCACTTCTTACAGAAAATCGTAGGGGAGACTAAAAGGGTTGAAAAATACGTGCCTGTCGGTGATTGAGTGAGTGGGTGTGTGAGCCTGTGTGTCTGCGAGTGTGTGTGCATACGTTATCAAGCAAGGAAGGAAGGACATCCACCTCATTTTTCTGAACCAGTAGACGCATCCAGCGTCTCCCATCACTCATTCCGCGTTTCTGCTGTCCTGAGCCACCGCTTCACTGGCCAGAGCTCCTTACCTGCTGGGTGACCCATATCTTCATTCCTGCGGGACCCGCATCCTTTGTGGACCTGTCTTCACTGGGTCGCTCTAGTCTGTTATTAACTTTTTCTATTGAATACAGTTCCAGGCTTTATGTGTCGAGTAGTGAGAATTTGATGGTCCTTACTGTGCTAAGGGATGTGTCATGTATTAGCTCATCTTACCCTCACAGTAGCCGTATAAGTTTGGTACTCTTACTGTCGTACAAATGAGGAAACTGAGGCTCAGAGAGGTTAAATAATTTGCCCAAAGTCACACAGCTAGTTTAGTGGTAGAGCCAAGACGCGCCCACCCCTACCCCCCACATGGTTTGAGTGAACCAAGTCTCAGTGTCTGTAATCACTGTTCATCCACAGCTCGGGACATGGAACATACACAGTCAGCGGTAACTGTTACTGTTGATGTTGCTTCCATTTGACTGACACTTGGATAATCTTTGACTCACTGCCCTGTGAAAATGACCAGGCGACTAAACAAAGCCTCAGTAAGGAAATCTCCCTGGTTCCTGGCCAGAATTCCTTAGACCAGTGTTTGAGAATTCACAGCTGTCTAAGGCAAAGGCTGATTCCCTATGGTTGAGTCATGGCTTCCAGTCATAACATCTCTCTGTATCAGCTGAGCGACCTCGGAAAAAGCTTTGGTGTCGGTGAGTAAAGACTCAGTGAGCAGATCGCAGGTCAGCTCTGCCCCAGACCAGCCAGGAGATATTGGGCCTTCCTGAGGGAGGCGTTGGCTGAGTTCCCTTACGTGGCTCCAGGATGAGCAGTCTTCAGGAGACGGGACCAAAGGAAAGTGGCAAGAAGACAAATACAGGGCAGGGCAGTGCTGGAGGGCAGGGTATTGCCCAGGAGCAGGTGTCCACGTGATCTCCAACTGAGTGCAGAAGAGCCGGGCGCTGAGACAGGCCTTTTGTAGTCTGTCACGTGAGCAGAACTTGCTGGAAGTCAGGGGTACTCCTGTCATTCTAAGATGTCTACATGGCACCGTCCTGAATTGCGGCTCTGGCTGAATCATGGGTTCCTACTCGTTTGGGGGTCTGTGTGGCCCTGTGTCTTCCCCGGCCCTGAGCCTTGCCCTCCAGTCCCCTTAACCTCCAAACACCACCAGTGAACAGTGAGAAGCAGGAGTATGAATTTGATCAGACATGCTGTATTCCGACTAAGGGAAGACGCTCGTCCACCCAGGAACTCTGTCTTTTCCTGATCAAAAAGCCCCCAAGCTCATCTAACCCACAGAAATGTCCACCACCAACCTGTGCTTAGGAGCAAACACGTCGAGTGTCACAGACACTGGCGAGCATCTGTGCAGGTCCTTACTAGTGGAGGATGGGACAGAACAGGGAAAGTGACTCAGCATTTACTAAAGGTCTGTGAATGCCAGAGGTCATCCATAAACCGCTCCTTTTAATCCTCGCCCTGATTCTGCAGCATCAATATGATCCCTGGGTTTTTTGTTTTTGTTTTTGATAACCGAGGAAACTCAGAATTAAAGAGGCTCCATAGCAGGTCCCCCACCCGACAACTAGCACACAGCAAGGCTGGGCTTTCAATTCTGATCTGTGCAACTCAACAGTCGACCCGCTGTCCAGTATCACACCCTACTCTGACCCTTGCCTGTAAGAGGTGGATAATTGCACGTTCATCCAGTTGAGCCCTCCTGTGGTCATTTTCAGCCATGACTAGTCATGGGAAAGTTCGCTGGTGTGGTTTCTCCTGCACGATTTCTGTTTCTTGTGACATCAAGTGAAACAATAAAAACAATTCTTCCCAGAATGAGCTCCTTCTGCAGAGACAATTCAGGAAATGTCAGCCTCCCTGGGAAACCCAGACACCATTTACCATCCTTCATTCTCCAGGTGGGATGCGGAGATCACAGACAGGTTGTGACTTTCAGGGTCACGTGTATTTGTTGACAGCCTAGACTAAAGCCTGCAGCTTTTTTTTTTTTCTAACTGACGTATAGTTATAATAGTGTAAACAATTTTCAGTGTTGTGTTAGTTTCAGTGTACGGCAAACTGAATCAGTTATACATATACACATATCTACTCCTTTTTTCGATTCTTTGCCCATATAGTCCATTGCAGTCTTGAGTTCCCTATGCTATACAGTAGGTCTTTATTATCTCTTTTATGTATAGTAGTGTGCATAGGTCAATCCCAGTCTTCCAGTTTATAAAGCCTGCAGCTTTTACATCTTGCTTAATCCTCTTTTTATTAATACTCCAGCCTGTCATCCTGCCCATCCAGCAGGTAGGAGGTAGGTTCATTGTAACAACGTCTAGGGTTTCAGTAGCTTTTACATGATGAAGAAAATCTCTAGGCTCATATTCTTTTTTTTTTTTTAATTGGTGAATTTCTTTATTATTAAAGAGTAAGTGATTCCAATTGTATACAAACTCTTTTAGAAAATAGAAGAGGAGGACACATCTCTTAATTTGTTTTTCAAGGCTTGCAGAAGGGTATAGGCTCATATTCTTTACAAAAATTACAGGACACCCCACCAAAATAAAACTTGTAATTTGAGTTTCATTATCCTTAATCCCTTCCTATATGACTGACCTACTCTGACAATGGGCTGCAGATAACAGGAAGTCCCTGAGAGTCCAAGTTCCCATGGGTTGTGTGGAAGTGGATCAGGGCTGTAGTATGTGAACAAGCAGGAGAAGGCTAAAAGGCTCTCAGGAGAATGAAACTCAACTGGTATGAATTCAGTGTTGCTTAGCGAGGCGGCTTTGTGGGGGAGATAGGACCCTGCCCTCCATAAGGTTAGCAAGTAGGAAGGACAGAGTTCTTCCCTTTATCATAATACAAAATGAGGAAGGACCATTGATTTAGTACTGAAATATTTAATAAATGCTTCAGTTCAGTTGCTCAGTCATGTCCAACTCTTTGTGACCCCATGAATCACAGCACGCCAGGCCTCTCTGTCCATCACCAGCTCCCGGAGTTCACTCAAACTCATGTCCATCGAGTTCGGTGATGCCACCCAACCATCTCATCTTCTGTCGTCCCCTTCTCCTCCTGCCCCTATCCTTCCCACCATCAGAGTCTTTTCCAATGGGTCAACTCTTTGCATGACGTGGCCAAAGTATTGGAGTTTCAGCTTTAGCATCAGCCCTTCCAAAGAACACCCAGGACTGATCTGCTTTAAAATGGACTGGTTGGATCTCCTTGCAGTCCAAGGGACTCTGCTTACTACAAGACAATAATACAGCTGACTATGGCTCAGATCATAAACTTTTTAATGCAAAATTCAGACTTAAATGGAAGAAAGTAGAGCAAACCACTAGACCATTCAGGAATGATCTGAATCAAATCTCTGATTATACAGTAGAAGTGACAAATAGATTCAAGGAATTAGATTTGATAGAGTGCCTGAAGAACTATGGTCAGAGGTTCATGACATTGTACAGGAGGTAGTGATGAAGACTATCCCCAAGAAAAAGAATGCAAAAAAGGCAAAATGGTTGTCTGAGGAGGCCTTATAAGTAGCTGAGAAGCAAAGTGAAAGGCAAAGGAGAAGAGGAAAGATATACCCATCTGAATGCAAGGTTCCAAAGAATAGCAAGGAGAGATTGCTATTTGATCAATGCAAAGAAATAGAAGAAAACAATAGAATGGGAAAGATTAGAGATCTCTTCAAGAAAATGAGAGATACCAATGGAACATATCATGCAAAGATGGGCTCCATAAAGGACAGAAATGATATGGACTTAACAGAAGCATAAGATATTAAGAAGAGATGGCAAGAATACACAGAAAAACTATACAAAAAAGATCTTCATGACCCAGATAAAACGACAGTGTGATCACTCACCTAGAGCCAGACACCCTGGAGTCTGAAGTGAGGTAGGTCTTAGGAAGCATCACTACAAACAAAGCTAGTGGAGGTGATGGAATTCCAGTTGAGCTATTTCAAATCCTAAAAGATGATTCTGTTAAAAGTGCTGCATTCAATATGACAGCAAATTTGGAGAAACGGCAGCAGTGGTCATAGGACTGGAAAAAGGTCAGTTTTCATTCCAATCCCAAAGAAAGGCAATGCCAAGAATGTTCAAACTACCACAAAATTGTACTTGTCTCACACGCTAGGAAAATATTGTTGAAAATTCTCCAAGTAAGTCTTTAACAGTATGTAAATTGAGAACTTCAGATGTTCAAGCTGGATTTAAAAAAGGCAGAGGAACCCAAGATTAAATTGCCAGCATCTGTTGGATCATAGGAAAAGCAAGCAAATTCCGAGAAACCATCTACTGCTTTATTGACTACGCCATAGCCTTTGACTGTATGGATCACAAAAACTGGAAAATTCTTAAAGATATGGGAACACCAGACCACCTTACCTGTCGCCTGAGAAATCTGTATGCAGGTCAAGAAACAACCAGACACGGAACAACTGACAGATTCCAAATCGAGAAAGGAGTACTTCGAGGCTGTATATTGTCACCCTGCTTATTTAACTTATATGCAGAGTACATCATGAGAAATGCCTGGCTGGATGAAGCGCAAGCTGGAATCAAGATTGGCTGGGAGAAATATCAATAACCTCAGATATGCAGATGACACCACCTTTATGGTAGAAAGTGAAGAGGAACTAAAGAGCCCCTTGATGAAAGTGAAAGAGGAGAATGAAAAAGCTGGCTTAAAACTCAACATTCAAAAAAGAAGATTATGGCATCTGGTCGCATCACTTCATGGCAGATAGATGGCGAAAAAATGGAAACAGTGACAGATTTTATTTTGGGGGGCTCCAAAATCACTGCAGATGGTGACTGCAGCCATGAAATTAAAAGAATTGCTCCTTGGAAGAAAAGCTATGACCAGCCTAGAGTACATATTAAAAAGCAGAGACATTACTTTGCTGACAAAGGTCCATCTAGTCATTGCTATGGTTTTTCCAGTAGTCACGTATTAATGTAAGAGTTGGATCATAAAGAAAGCTGAGCGCAAAAGAATTGATGCTTTTGAACTGTGGTGTTGGAGAAGACTCTTGAGAGTCCCTTGGACTGCAAGGAGATGAAACCAGTCAATCCTAAAGGAAGTCAACACTGAATATTCACTGGAAGAACTATGCTGAAGCTGAGGCTCTAATACTTTGGCCACCTGATGCGAAGAGCTGACTCATTTGAACAGACCCTGATGTTGGGAAAGATTGAAGATAGGAGGAGAAGGGGACAACAGAGGGTAAGATGGTTGGATGGCATCACTTATTCGATGGACATGAGTTTGAGCAAGCTCTGGGAGTTGGTGATAGATGGGGAAGCCTGGGATGCCACAGTCCATGGGGTTGCAAAGAGTCAAATGTGACTGAGCGACTGAATTTAACCGACAGGACAATAAGGCGTTGTCCCAACTCCTAGGATCTTACACTGCAGAGAAGTAGTCAGGTCAATAAATTGGGAGTTACATTTGTCTGATAAATGCTAAGTTATAGGAGTCACTACAGGCTGCTCTGAAGATACATGACAGTGAAGGCGAGTTTTGGTTGAGTGCTCACGGTGTGTCGGGCTATTCTCAGCACTCTGCATTTATTCATTTAATCCGTCCCACAGCCTTATGTAATAGAGACTTATTATCCCCTTTTTATGCCTGTGGACATGGAGGCCCGGGGAAGTGATGCCTCACACTGTTTTACAGCTTGCAGATCATAGCCAGGGTTCAAAACTGGTTCGTCAGGTTCCAGAACCCTCCCTCTTAACCTCTTAGCCAAACCATCTCCCCATCACTTAGTGATCACCTCGTCTGAAGGAGGGAGCAAGTGATATCCAGTGTGTTACTTTAAGAACAAGTATGAGTTAACCAGAAGAGGAGGAACAGTATCCCACACATGGGGATAAAAGCCCTGAGTGAAGTCACCACCATGCCTTTGGGGAACTAAAGTTAGCTCAAGAGCAGTAAAATGCCAGGCAGGTTCCGTGCAAAAGTGAGACTGGAGGGAGAACTGAAGCCAGTTGAAGGGTCTTATAAGGCCCTTTAGTGTAGTAATCAGTATCCCCAGAGCAGTGAGGGCTTCCCCAGTGGTGCTAGTGGTTAAGAAACCTGCCAATGCAGGAGATGGACACAGGTTCGATCCCTGTAGTGGGAAGATCCCCGGAGGAGGGCATGGCTATCCATCTAGTATTCTTGCCTGGAGAATCCCATGGACAGAGGAGCCTGGAGGGCTACAGTCCATAGGGTCATAAAGACACACAACTGAAGCCACTGAGCACACACACACACGCACCAGAGCAATGGAGAGCCAGCAGGGATTTCGAGCTGGAGAGTAGAAGGCTGGGTGTACATTTTGTGAGAATGATTATGGCCTCAACATGGAGAGGGGATTAGAAGGGGCAGGACTCTGATCATCCAGTGGAGAGGCAGTGGTGTTTTGGGGCACAGTCACCAAGAGTGGACCCAGAGGGACAAGTTCAACTGATGTTTAAGAAGTAGACTCAGTACAATATGTTGGTTGGATATGGAAAAGGTGGTGTCAAGGTTCTGACTGGGGCAACCAGGAGAATGGGGTGCTGTTTACCAAGTCGGGAGTTCAGAAAGAGGGACAGATTTGGGGGTGGCAGGAAGCTGGTGATAAATTCAGGTCTGGGCATGCTGAGTTTGGGAGGAAAACCAGGAGAACAAGGCAGCGAATCATGTGGAGGATGATGAGGAAGTGTTAAGTGTATCCCCCTTCTTCTGAATGATCAGTGTTTCCTCCTTGCAGTGTCTGCCCCCGTAGACATCACATTCTGGCCTTTTGACTTGTTTTGGCCAATGAAGTGAGAATGGAAGACACACATGTGACTTCTGAACAGAAACTAAAGGAGCTTCTGTCTCACTTCGCCTGCCCCAGCTCTGGCAGTGTTTCAGGGAGAGGCAGCACCATCAGCCTGGGTCCCGAAGGGAAGAAGTCGTGGAGCAGGGTCATAGCTGATACACGATGCACTCTCGGCATGAGCAGCAAGCAAGCGTTGGTGGCTGTAGTCTCTGAGACGTGGGAACTCTCAGTATATTCCACTTGCTACTGGAATGTAACCTGGCCTATCCTGACTGATAAACGGAAGGGCCACATTCAACTGGGAGGGTCAACAAAGATTAGAGAAGCTGAATCCTTACCTGAATCGAAGCCTGAATGTAATAGCTAGAACCGTACCACTCTTAGAAGAAAACCTGAGTAAATCCTTATATTCCTGGATTAAATCAATTGTATTTAATCACATATTTAATGTATTAAATATAATGTATAAATATATGATATATTAATATATGATATATAAATTTATATGATATAATATATCATAAATATATGATACATAATATATATCATATAATACAATTATAATTATATAATCATAAAATTATACAATATATATTTATATTATATATTATAATATATAAT
>SJXQ01011025.1:401277-451271 GCA_006408695.1 Aepyceros melampus | reverse complement strand
GTGGACAGAGGAGCCTGGTAGTCTACAGTCCATGGGGGCACAAAGAGTCGGACATGACTGAGTGACTTCACTTTCAATATTGTATAATAATAGTAATATAATAATTATTATATATTATTATGATATAATATATAATTTATAAATATAGATATATATTATTATAATTATATCTATAATATATTATAATATAATATATAAAAGACAGTTACTGTTTGGAAGGAAAGTTATGACCAACCTAGACAGCATATTAAAAAGCAGAGAGATTACTTTGTCAACAAAGGTATGTCTAGTCAAGGCTATGGTTTTTCCAGGGGTCATGTATAGATGTGAGATTTGGACTAAAAAGAAAGCTGAGCGCCAAAGAATTGATGCTTTTGAGCTATGGTGTTGGAGAAGACTCTTGAGAGTCCCTTGGACTGCCAGGAGATCCAACCAGTCCATTCTGAAGGAGATCAGTCCTAGGTGTTCATTGGAATAACTGATGTTGAAGCTGAAACTCCAATACTTTTGCCACCTGATGCAAAGAGCTGACTCATTGGAAAAGACCCTGATGTTGGGAGGAATTGAGGGCAGGAGGAGAAGGGGACGGCAGAGCATAAGATGGTTAGATGGCATCACCAACTCAATGGACATGGGTTTGGGTGGACTCTGGGAGTTGGTGGTGGACAGGGAGGCCTGGCATGCTGTGATTCATGGGGTCGTACAGAGAAGGACACGACTGAGCGACTGAAGTGAACTGAAGAAAAACCAATGTATAGAGATGGAAGTGGGTGAGTTATCTGGGGCTGGAGGTGGGTCTTTGGGGAGGGAGCGGATTTGAGAGTGACAGCTAAGAGGTGAGGGGTTTCTTTTGGAGTTATTGAATATGTTCTAGGGGCTTCCCTGGTGGTCCAGTGGCTAAGACTCCATGCTCTCAATGCAGGGGGCCTGGGTGCCACCCCCAGATAGGGAACTAAGATCCCACATGCCACAGCTAAAGATCCCGCAATGAAAATCAGCGATCTCAGGCGCCACAACTAAGACCTGCTGCAGCCAAATGAATAAAACTTAAAAAAAAAAAAAGAAAACGTTCTAAAATTGATTGTGGTTATGGTTGCACAACTCTGAATATAGTAAAAACCATTGAATTATACTTAAATTCAATGGTTTAAGTTCATTAAACAGTGAATTGTTTGAATGTGAATTATATCTCAATAAAGCTTTTAAAACAAAGGTCGGTCTCAGGAGAAGGCCCTTGAGATAGCCTCAGAGGAATGGTAGGGGTTACGAAGAGAAACAACAAGGGAGATGGGACAGAAAGACCGGAAGAGTTAAGGAGTTGACAGAAAACAGGACTTTGGCTTTCTTTTTTTCGCCTGAGAATTTAGAGATTTGGTTGAGGGTCTCAAACCAGAGGTGCCTCTCACCTCTGAGCCAAGCAAGCCAGATTTTAGGACACAGAGACAACTCAAAAGGGGTCTGTTCCATTTGCTTGCCCTCCAGTGTGATGCCAAGAAGTGTCTGGATGTGACAAGCTATACCGCTTCCAGCCATCTGCTGGAAGACAGGATTCCTCAGCCTGTCCCGGAGCCCGTGTTGTCCTCGGAGAGGCTGCTGGGACCTTTGAGTTGAGTGCCTACACATCTCACCACGTGAGGAAATAAAACCAACACAATGGCCCGTCATGATATCCAGCGACATCCAGTCTTACCACAGTCGTAAACTGAGTCAGGTTTCCCAAATCTGTTACAGAAGCTGGAGAAGCCAGTATGATTCCTGAGACTGTAGATGATTCCTGAGACTGTAGGGACTTTTAAGAGAGAATTTGCAGGGACGACTTATTTTCCTCCTTTGCCGCAGATAGTCATCTGGCTAGAGGCCCCCAGACCTCTAGTCCTTGGGCCAGTAAGACAGACGGAAGTCTCAGTCTGTGGTTGCAGCTGCCTCCGTGGAGAAGGAGGATGTCACACTGGGGATGTAAGCCCTGGGGGTGGGGGGTGGTGCCCTGGGGAACAGACCCGGAGAAGGGGATCAGCCTGCAGGAGGTGGAGGTGGGGCTGCTGTCAGGAACACCCGCTGGAAGGAAGCGGGGGCAGGCAGAGGGAGAAGCCGGGCTGGGACGCGGCCTCAGTAGAGGCCTCAGCTGGTCCTCCAGGGGTGCTCTGGGGCCGGGTGGCCTTGCAGAGTGCTCCCCCATGGCAGATCCAACAGGAAGCCTCGCAAGGGAGTAGTCAGCAGTTCTGACAGTTGGAAGGATGTTTCTTTTCTTTTTTTTTTGGAAGCTAATTACAATATTGTGCTCGTTTTTGCCATACATTGACAGGAATCAGCCACAGTTGGTCATGTGTCCCCCATCCCGAACCCAGCCTCCACCTCCCTCCCCATCCCACCCCTCTGGGTTTTCCCAGTGCACCCGCTTTGAGTGCCCTGTTTCATGCATCAAACTTGGACTGGTCATCTATTTCACATGTGGTAACATACATGTTTCAGTGCTCTTCTCTCAAATCATCCCACCCTCACCTTCTCCCACAGAGTCCAAAAGTCTGTTCTTTATATCTGTGTCTCTTTTGCTGTCTCGCATATAGGGTCATCATTATCAACTTTCTAAATTCCATATATATGTGTTAATATACTGTATTGGTGTTTTTCTTTCTGACTTACTTCACTCTGTATAATAGGTTCCAGTTTCATCCACCTCATTAGAACTGATTCAAATGTGTTGGTTTTAATAGCTGAGTAATATTCTATTGTGTATATGTGCCACTACTTTCTTATCTGTTCGTCTACCGATGGACATCTAGGTTGCTTCCATGTCCTAGCTATTGTAGACAGTGCTGCAATGAACATTGGGGTACACGTGTCTCTTTCAATTCTGGTTTCCTTGGTGTGTGTGCCTAGCAGTGGGATTGCTGGGTTGTATGGCAGTTCTGTTTTCCATTTTTTAAGGAATCTCCACACTGTTCTCCATAGTGGCTGTACTAGTTTGCATTCCCACTGGAGGGATGTTTCTGAAAAGAGATCTGAATGGTGCTGGCTTCACCTACTCCACTGTAAAACCTCAGAGCCTCCGTAATACAGAACAGACATTCAAATATCCACTGTCTATACTTTTTTTTGGAGAAGGAAATGGAAACCCACTCCAGTGTTCTTGCCTGGAGAATCCCAGGGACGGGGGAGCCTGGTGGGCTGCCGTCTACAGGGTCGCACAGAGTCGGACACGACTAAAGCGACTTAGCATACTTTAACACGTCTGTTTAGCACTTTACTCCAAAGATCTCACAGGCCTGTGCAACTCAGCCTGGTGGCCACTAGACACGGGGCCATAGTGCCCTTGACATTTGTCTGCTCCAGAGTGAGATGTGATGTGAGTGTAGAATTCATGCCAGATTTGAAAGACTTAGTGTGAAAGAAAAAAAAAAGAATGTAGAATGTCTGATGAGTAATGTTGGATATTGATTAATATTTATTGTATATTGAGATGGTAATATTTTGGACACCTTGGCTGGTACACCCTGGTTTCTTTCTGAATTGGGATGAAGGCTATTGTCTCTTCATGGGATGGCCAGTAAGAATGCTACTCCTTTCCTCTAGTCACCCATGCCTTGCCCGTAGGAAGCCCTCAGAACAGTTTGCTGAGTGAAAGAATGAAGCGGGAACACCCCTCCTTGCCTAAATTCCCTCTTTCAGACATTGCTGTGCCGTTTTGTTGATCAGCTTCATCACAGATGGGAAAGAAGAGAGACTGTGGGTACATCAAGTGTGTGAAAGACAGAGGAGCTTACTGGGGCGTTATGATGTCATTCAAGGAAAGCAATTGGGTAAAGATCATCCAAGCACAATGGCTACTCTTTGTGCAGAGGCTTCCCAGCTATAAACACATCTCTGACAGCTTTTCATGGGCATTGTCTAACCTAAGCCTCATAGCAGTGCCGTGAGATGTATATTATCCTCATTTGCACATGAGGGAACTCTCTTCTCTCATCTGACAGTTGACTGCTCACAGGCAAGTCTCTCTGGTTTAGATCACCTGCCTAGCCCTGTGGGATTTGAGGTTTTAATCCTCCCCTGTTCCTTGGCCAATTACATAATTTTATATTGAAAAATTGATGGAAACCAAATGAGTCGGGTCCAATCTATGTTTTAGCCCAAAAACCTTGATTGAAATTTTTGACCAAATGCATTTATATTGTGAGCTAAATATTTATTCAGACTTGATTCGATCCCTAGGACAGGAGACTCCATTTCAGTTTCTTTTGTAACCACCTCTAGTTGTTTGACACCACCTTTTTATGCATCCTTCACAACTCAAACATAATTTTAAAGTTTCCTTTTTGGGAGGACCAGGTGCTGAAAGCCGTTTGTTTTTCAAACCTTGGAACTCTTCCAGAACCTGAAGCTAATCGAAGCACGTAACTGAATTCACTGAGAGGTGACCTATTTTCCAATTGAGCAGGTGAGGGAGGGGCTTGGGGTCATATTTTCACTATTTTTATTAGGAGCACAGCCACAGCCAGCACAAATGTAGAGCTGTCAGTGGTTTTATTTAACTAGAACAGCAAACATATGTTTTCCAGATATTTTTATTCAAGACCAAAAAAAGCAGATTTTTTTCCAGTGAAAGAATGAGAGTTTTCGAAATGTTTAACTCATTTCTAAATGTAAAATACTTTTATTTTTAAAATATGCAGTAAGCATATTTTATGATGTTTCCATCAGAATATTTTTATGCTTTTTTAAAAAAATATGTTTATGATGTTTCCATCAGGTTTTCATGTGAACTTTAAACTACAGGATTACTTTATGCCATTACGTATGTACATAAGATTATGTAGCCACCACTCTTCTCAGTTTCTTTCCTTTTTACTCACAGAAGAGAAAGCATTTCTGCTTTCCAATTTCCAAATGATATTTCCACATAGTATTAACTTATCTAAAGAAAGGAGCTTCCCTGGTGACTTAGACTGTAAAGAATCTGCCTGCCACGTAGGAGACGCAGGTTCGATCCCTGGGTCAGGAAGATCCCCTGGAGGAGGAAATGGAAACCCACTCCAGTATTCTTGTGTGGGAAATCCTGTGGACAGAGGAGCCTGGCGAGCTACAGTCCATGGGGTCACAAAGAGTTGAACACACTGAGTGACTAACACTTTTAGTTTTCATCTAAAGAAAATACCTACACTTTCTATGCCTATTGCTGTCAGAAGCTTAATTATTGACTGAAAGTGACTGTGTGGCTTAACAGGAAAGACGTGACCTCTGAGTGGTCATCAAACCTAGATTAAAATCCCCCCCTGATTCTTTTCAGCTAACTGGCCCCAGGAGATCATTTATCCTCTAAAAAGTTGGGTTTCCTCTTCTGGGAAATAGGGATAATGCCTACTTTGCAAGGGTCATCATGAAGCTCAAATTACCTGACTGTGGTGGTGTTTTATCCATCGTAAAGCTGATGTATAACATCCTCTCTGGTGAGCTGCAGGGATGAGGAGGCAGGGTGGTGTCGTGGGAAGAGCTCAGCATCTGAAGATGGGAGAGGAAGGAAGACAGCACTGCTTCAGCAGCCGCTGCCCTCCTGCCCCTGCACGTCACATCAGCTACACCGTTTGCCTTGCAGTGATCCTGCCAGGTGAGTGTTAATGTCCCCCCTTTGCACTCTGTTCTTTATACCTCTTAGATTTAAGTTCAAGTTTCCATGTTGCCAGTTGCTATGTGGCCTTGGGGCCAACATTTATTCTAAGTCTCAGTGTTGTTATTGTTGTTGTTTTTTAATCTATAAAACTGCAGTGATATTAATCCTGACATCACATAGTAGCGCCTCAGCTGCCTTTTTGGATACACCCAAACCCAGCAGCCCCAACACTTTGACCACCTGATGCGAAGAGCCAATTCATTGGAAAAGACTCTGATGCTGGGAGAGATTGAGGGCAGGGGGAGAAGGGGTGACAGAGAATGAGCTGGTTGGATAGCATCACCAGTTCAATGGATATGAACTTGAGCAAACTCTGGGACAGGGACAGGGAAGCCTGGCATGCTGCAGTTAGCAAACAGTTGGACATGACTTAGCAGCTGGAACGGCAACAACAAAAGCCTTCTTAGAGCTAGACAGACCAAAAATAAAAAAGTAAAAGTTCAAATGGTTACCTTTGGGATCCAGGGGGATAACGTGCTCCTCACTCTCAGTAGGAGTCGAGTAAAGACATCTGGATATGAATTAAGTT
This sequence comes from Aepyceros melampus, assembly GCA_006408695.1. NCBI lineage: Eukaryota > Metazoa > Chordata > Mammalia > Artiodactyla > Bovidae > Aepyceros > Aepyceros melampus. The sequence continues at coordinate 445,080 of SJXQ01011025.1, read as the reverse complement.
ACTTGCACCAGCACACTGGCTTGACTTTGTTTTAAAGCGTCTCAGCACACACATCTAAAGAACCCGCCTGCCAGTGCAGGAGACATAAGAGATACGGTTCATCCCTGGGTCAGGAAGATCCTCTGGAGAAGGAAGTGGCACCCCACTCCAGTATTCTTGCCTAGAGAATCCCATGGACAGAGGAGTTTGACCGGCTGCAGTCCATGGGGGTCACACAGAGTCCGACACGACTGAAATGACTTAACACACACATCTCTTAAAATCTATAGCAGTTTACGCAGTGGAGACGGGACCATAGAAAGGCCAGATCCTGGCCACCTTGCTGAAATGGCAATGCTGCCTGAAAAGCATAGCTGAAGAGTAAGCTGTACACATTAATGGCAGAAATCGCCAGGATGGTGGCAGGAAGTGTGATCCTGATGTTGAAGGTCAGAGGTCGTTCAGAGACAGCAAGAAATGTGTTCTGGCTTATGGCCTGAACCTCAAAAGGAGAGAGGTGGGGTCCACGGACGGCTGTGGGAGTCAGGAGGTCACAGGCTCCATCCCCTGGGCCAGTGGCGTGTGGTCCCTTCACGGCAGGTGCCTACCCCACTCTTCCATGGCCCAGCTAGTCCATCTTGTGCTCTTCCAGCCAGCTGGTCAACAACCACCCTGGAACTCAATGACTGCAGTCATTGTTGGGGGTGGAGGGCCTGCCTGTGTCAGCCTGTTTGATGGAGAACTTTACAGGTGCACATTTAAAGGGAAGGAACATCCTCTGACTCCCAGGGAAGAGAAACAGACACCTCCTCCGGCTGGGATTTCTAAGGTGCTGAGAGAACTGTCCTGTGCTCTGTTCGTCCAGGAAGTGTTCCTGCCTATAAGGTGAACCTTCATGGAGTCAGAACCAGGATGCTCAAACCTGTTTTCAGTGACAGAGCACCTGGAAGTCAGCTACCTTTGCAGGAGGTGATGAAACACCTGCATTTCTATGTCTCATAAGAACCGTGGTTGAACTCAGAGTACACCGATGTACTTCGCATGTAGTTGGGCCAGAAACATTCTGCTTGATTGAACATGCACACTTATGTGAAACAACCAAACCACAGCCTCAAGCAGACTGGCTCACGGAGGAGACAGCTGTGAGGCTCCAGACAAGTTTCCCCAGGACCCAGTTTCCAAGAGTCTCCACTGCGTTCATTTCATTTCCAGTATTCATTTGCCAAGAGGTTTGGGTGCTCTGCTAGTATTTGATAGTAGTCATCAAAGAAAAATGTCCGGAGAAAAACTTAAAGTTGACTAAATTACTAGTCGTTAGCCTGGTGGGCTGCCATCTCTGGGGTCGCACAGAGTTGGACATGACTGAAGCGACCTAGCAGCAGCAGGAGCAGCAGCTTTTTTATTAGGAAATCAGAAAGAAAAAAATATATTTGGGGGATTGTGGGCTGCTGTCTATGGGGTCGCACAGAGTCGGACACGACTGAAGTGACTTAGCAGCAGCAGCAGCAGTCAGAAAAATCTGGGTTTAAATGGACTCGATGGATGTGAGTCTGAGTGAACTCTAGGAGGTGGTGATGGACAGGGAGGCCTGGTGTGCTGCGATTCATGGGGTCGCAAAGAGTCGGACACGACTGAGCGACTGAACTGAACTGAACTGATTCGCTATTGGGACAGTGGGCAAGTTAGTCAATCTCTTGGAACCCACTTCCTCTTCTTTGAGATGGAGATAATACCATCTTGGCAGGATTATTCTCCAGTTTAGCTTTAGTGTCTGTAAAGCCCCCAGCACAGCACCTGCTCTATAGTATGAGGCTTAACAAATGCCAGGTATTGTTAATACCCTTGGCACCAGAACACTTTGTTCAGCTCCTGGAACACCAGTGTTCCATTAGGAGGGAAAGGCTGAGCTGGAAAAGGCCTCGAGGAGAATGAGTTGTATCCCCCAACCACCGCTGCCTCCCCCTGCCACCCCCCCTCCCCGCCAAAGGAGGCAACAGAGACTCAGAGAGGAGCCCCACTGTCACACAGCAAGTTCGCAGCGCATCAGGCGTAGAATCCCAACCTCAGCTGCTTCCCCACCACATTGCGCGTATCCAGCGCCTTTCTAGAGCACCACTTACTGCCCCTCAAGGCCACCAGGTGTTGCCTGCAATTTCTTCTTTCTGGCTACCTGCCAAGGGCAGAGGATACGCAGTGATTCCGCAAGGGACCCACGACCCATCCCTACTCCCCAGCTCCTGGTGACCGTGTCTGTTAAAGAAAACACTCCTCTCCAGGCTGTGCCCACACGTCTGTGCATCTCATTCTGTTTATTCCTCCCACTGCGGCTTCGCTCTGTTTAGAGAGTTTGTCAAGGAGGCTGCCTGCCCCGGCGCCAGGGCATGGCTCGAGACGCTGCCATCGGGCCGGGCTGCAGGTGGGAGCCGGCTGCCCGCCTGGGGCTGCAGACAGCAGGTCTGGGCAGAGGGCAGGGTATGAGGGGTGGAGGGAGACCTGTTGGCACTTGCCTGCGAGTCTCCAAGGAGAGAGAGACACCTGGCACAGGGCAGGCAGAAGCAGCACAGAGGAGCCCAGGTACACCTTAGCGACCATACGAAGACCTCACTATCTTGAACACCATCTTTATTATGTAAAACACAAGCCCTAAGCTTTGGAAGATGTCGGTGGGTGCTCCCCCTCCCACCGCACTTCTGTTTCCCTTCTGGGTTCACAGCTCAGCAGCTGCGGCCGCCCACCAATCACCTCCCTGAACTTCTCTTATGTCACCAGCAGCCAATCAGAGAGGCTGTTGAGTGTGCGATTCCAGGGTTACGACCCCGTGGGTCGACTTAATCCCGGCCAAGACTGGAGAAGCTTGACAGTTTTCGTCAGCAGGCTGAGCCTTTTAAATGGCTTTCTGAAAGCCTGCATGTTTTTCTAGGGCCACTTACAAACCTTCTCCGCATCTCCACCCCCCTGCTGACACCTCCTCTCACACCGAGATAGAAAGCTGGTTTGCAAAGCCTGCGGCAGAGACCACGTGCGGCCCCTGCTTCCTACTGTGCAGCTCCCAGCTCTGGTCCAGGACCACCTGTGCGTCCCACCTCTGGGTCCCCAGGGGTGCCCTGGATCACAAGCTTCTCTAAATCACCCAGACTAGGCCCTTCTGTCCCAGACCAGGTTATGCTTTGCCAGGACTTCCTCCTGGTCATCCAGGTGCCTCCTTCCCTTGGCAGGATTGTCCCTGATTTAGGCTCCATATGCCCCACGTGGCTAATACAGGGGACATCAGAGGAACTCCAGTGGCCTGAAGCAATGCCGTACTTCGGCAGTCTCGGGATTCTGCCTTGCCTTGTCCCGGTTGCTGGCTGGGGATGGATTGGGGTAGGAAGCAGAGTTCCACTCTCTAGCCAAACCCGTGCTGAGGAACTCTCTCTTCTGAAACTCTGATGGTAGCCTCTGCCTCAAAACTCCCCTTGTTTGGTTTTGATTTTCACCACGAATGAGAGAACTTCTGGATACTCAGGCGTCTACTTGCTTTCATTCTTCCCCTAGTCTGCTGTAGCAGTCAATAAACCATGGCCCTCCAGACAAACAGGCTCCTCCAGGTCTTGTAAATAAAGCTGTGTTTGGACACAGGCAGGCTCGTACATTTAAGTATTGTCTGTGGCTGCTCACGCTACAGCAGTGGAGTCGAGAAGCTGGGATGAAGATCATGTTTTGGGAAGGCCAAAAATGTTTATGATTTGACCCTGCAGAGATTTTGCCAACCTTTTAAGTCATTTAGCAGGCTGCCCCCACCCCCGCCACCGCAGCTGATCTCTTAAAGCTGAGAGTCGATTGCACCATTCTTTTGTTTAAACAAAAAAAAAAAGTCTCCCGATTTACACTGCGTAGACAGACGCTCCCTCCGGCAGCTCCACACAGCCAGGCTCTCACCCTCACCCTCTCGAATTTGCACCCTCCGCCTCTGCACACGATCAGCTCTGGTGTCACGCCTTCGCCCAGCCTGCAACCCCCTTGTGCTTTCTCCATCTGTCAGGCCTCTAGACATCCTTTAACACCCAATTCACATGTCATCTCCCCAGCACCCTTCCTGGATGCTCAGCAGAATTAATGGCTCCCTGCTCTGTGCTCTTTGGACAGGCAACTGCCACTGTGCTGACCATATGGGATGGAAATGATGTCTTTATGTGTTTGTCTCCCCCACAAGACAGTGAGCTGCAGAGATCAGGGACCCTGTCACATTGCCTTTCTGGCCCTGCCAGGAACCAAGATGAATCATCCAGATGGTAAGTCAGAAACAGACCTTCATAAAAGAGCCAGGAACCTGACTGCAACATCTTATCCAGGCCGCTGCTCATGGTTGATGGTAGGGTTCTTTCCTATCTCTGGTAGCTGGAATATCATAGGTGCTCCAGAAAATGTCTTAATGAGTGAGTGTGTAAATATATATATATATATTTTACTTCTAATCTAACATTGAAATGCGGTAAACGCATTGTTACACTTCCTTTATCATCAAGTACCTTCAGGACTGTGAAAAGTAGTCTGTCTCTACCCAAAGATATACAAATGGCCAATAGCACATGAAAAGATGCTCAGTATTATTAACCATTAAGGAAATGGCAAATCAAAACTACAACAAGTCACTTCACACCCACTAGGATGGCCATAATCAAAAAGACAGGTAGTAAGTGTTGGTGGGATGTGGAGTAATCGGAACCCTTGTACACTCCGGTAGGAATGAACCATGGTACAGATGCTATATAAAAGTCTGGTAGTCCATCGAGTTACCAAATGACCTAGCAGTCCCACTCCTGACTATGTGCTCAGGAGGGATGAAAACACACCTCTGCACAAAAACACACACAGCAATAGTCACAGCAGCAGCGTTATTCATGATAGCAAAAAAGTAGAAATGCTATAAATGCCCATTGACTGAAAAATGGATAAATGTCTAACGACTAAAAAATGGATAAGTGTGGTGTCTCCCTTGCTGCTGCTGCTGCTAAGTCACTTCAGTTGTGTCCGATTCTGTGCGACCCCATAGATGGCAGCCCATCAGGCTCCCCCATCCCTGGGATTCTCCAGGCAAGAACACTGGAGTGGGTTGCCATTTCCTTCTCCAGTGGTGTCTCCCTTACAAAGAAATATTATACAGCCTTAAAAAGGAATGAAATTCTAACATGTGCTATGAGATGGACGACCCTTGAGACATTATACTAAGTGAAAGAAGCCAGTCACAAAGGCCACATAGTGTAAGATTGCATTTATATGAAATACTCAGAATAGGTAAATCCATAGAGACAGAAAGTAGACAAGTGTTGGCCTAGGTTTAGTGGGGATAGAGTGTGGGAGAAGTTTGGGAGAAGAGTTTGAGAGAAAAAGAAATAACTGCTATGGACAGAGAGTTTCTTTTTGGGGTTGATGAAAATGTTCTGGACTCAGATAGTGGTGATAGTTGCACTGCTTTGTGAAGATACTAAAATAATAATTCAAATGGGCTTATTTTATGGCAGCGGATTATAAGCATGTATGTGACTTTTAAGTACTCTTGTTGAATAGAACTAAAATTGGTGAATTCTAATTCATTATCCTGGTTGGGAGATTGTACTGTAATTTTTTTTCATTGTACTGTTGTTGATGTACAATATTATATAAGTTTTGGGTGTATAATGTAGTGATTCACAATTTTAAAGGTTATACTCCTTTGATAGTTGCTATAAAATAGTGGCTTCCCCCCGACCCTGGTGGTGTACAGTATATCCTTGTAGCTTATTTCATATAGAATAGTTCATACCTTTGAATCCCCTACCCCCTGTTGCCCCTTCTCCCTTCCCTCTCCCCACTGGTAACCACTAATTTGTTCTCTGTGTCTGTAAGTCTGTTTTTTCTGTTGTTGTTGCTGTATTTACTAGTCTGTTGTATTTTTTAGATTAAGTATTTGTCCTTCTCTGTCTGACTTATTTCACTCAGCATAATACCCTCCAAGTCCATCCATGTTGTAGATGGCAAGATTTTGTTCTTTCCTATGGCTGTGTAATATTCCAGTGTGTGTGTGTGTGTATCACATCTTCTTTCTTCATTCATTGATGGACACTGAGGTTGCTCCCATATCTTGGCTATTGTAAACAATGCTGCTGTGAACACTGGGCTGCAAATATCTTTTCAATGTAGTGTTTTTCTTTCCTTCAGGTATACACCCAGGAGTGGAATTGTTGGGTCTTATGATAGTTCTATGCTTAGTTTTCTGAGAGACATTCATATGTTTCTGCAGTCCCTGCACCAATTTGCTGTCCCTCTAATAGTATATCAGAGGACTGCCTTTTCTCCCCATCCTTGCCAACAGTTGTTATTTGTACTCTTTTTTATGATGGCAATTTTGACTGTGTGCGGCAATCTCCCACTGGGGCTTTGATTTGAGTTTCTTTAATGATTAGTGGTGTAAGCACTTTTTCATTTGCCTGTTACCCACCTGCATGTCCTCTTTGGAAAAACGTCTATTTAGGTCTTCTGCCCAGCTTCTACTCAGATTGTTTGTTTATTTATTTTTATGATGTTGAGTTGTGTGAGCTGTATGGATATATTGGATATTAACCCCTTATTCATCATATCATTTGCAAATATGTTCTCCCATTCAGTAGAGAGTCTTTTCATTTTGTGGATGGTTTCCTTTGCTATAAAAAAGCTTTTAAATCTAATTAGGTCTCATTTGTTCCTCTTTGCTTTTATGTCTTTTGCTTTAGAAAACAGATAAAAAACAATTGCTTTATGTCAATGTCAAAATTTGATTTATGTCAGAGAGTATTCTGCCTATGTTTTCATCTAGAAATTTTATGGCTTCTCGTCTTACTTTTGGGTCTTTCATCTATTTTGAGTTTATTTTTGCATATGGTTAGAGAATAATCTGATTTCACTCTTTTACTTGTAGATGTCCAGTTTTCCCAACATCATTTATTGAAGAGATTGTCTTTCCTCCATTGTATATTTCTTCCCTTCCCACAGATTAACTGACCATAAGTTTGTGGGTTTATTTATGGGATTTCTAGCCTGTTCCATTGATCTGTGTGTCTGTTTTTGTACCAGTGCCATACTGTTTTGATCACTGTAGCTTTGTAGTAGAGTCTGAGGTCAAGGAACTTGATTCCTCCAGCTCTGCACTTCTTTCTCAAGATTATTTTGGCTATTCAGAGATCTTTTATATCTCCATACGAATTGTAAAATTATTTCTTCTAGCTTGAACTGTAGTTTTGCAAGGTGTTACCACTGGGTGAAAGTTACACAAGATTCTCTCTTTTATTTATTACAACTGCATGGAACCTACAGTGATCTATAGCAAAACGAATACAGTATTGTAAAGCAAAACAAACTAAAAAATAAAAATCAATTAAAAAAAAAACAAAACAAAGTTTAATTTAAAAACATACTGGATCTTTTCCCTGTTCCTCTCTTAATTTTCCCTGTTCCTCTCCTACCCAAATAAGAATGTCCCAGGAGCAGCGTGTCCCTGTTCTTTCAACAATGTTGCTATTTGATGGCATCTCTCACTTGATGGAAACCACAGGCCTAAGTCACTGACACTATGAATTTTTCAGGAGCTGACCAAAGTATTGGATGCATCAAAAATGTTTATTGACTCCAAAAGGTGGAAAGAAAAACCACAAAAATCACTGACAAATGTTTAGATGTCTAACAAACTATGATCTTACATCAAACATCAGCTGTAACTCAGCTCAGCTTGTGTCCTTCTCTGTGTGTGTGTGTGTGTATCATACATCCTGAATATTTAATGTGAGGTATCCTGAGGATTTGAAACCCACGGGTGACCTGGTTTAGAATCCCTTCTTTACCTCTTGCAGCTCTGTGGCTCTGGCTACGTTTCTTAACTTCTTTGAGTCTCGACCTCATTATCTATGAGAAGAAAGTTACAGAATCTCCTCCATAATGGTGTTGTGAAGATTAAAATTACATATATAACTAGTTCACGTGAAAGCCTCAGTGGGGCACGTGCCCCAATAGTAAGGCAGTTGTTACGGTAACACCCGGGATGCTGATTGACACTCTGTTGTTCCCTGACAGATATCTGTAGGTCACTGGGGCTGATGCTAAAAGCCTCGAGCCCACTAGGTCCTTGGTTCATACTTGACAATGGCTTTGTGCTTAACCAGAGCCAGAGGGACCGCTTCTATTGTTGGCCCTGCTGGAGGAACAGCTGAAGCAAGAAAACAATGGCCTGTGACAGTGGAGGCTCCAGCTAACATTGTTTTACGAAAACTACAAAGACGGTGTGAAAAGACGACACGAGGGATGAGCCAGCTAAGATGTGCCTCCTGAGGTCAGCTGGTGGTTGACTGAGTCAGGAAGCGTTTCATACAAATCATGATCGGCAATGACTCTGGTTTTCCTTGCTGAAACACAGGATACCTGTCCTTTAAGAGCTGTTTCTAGAAATCTGTGATTTGTGGTGTCTGATCTGTAAAAAGGCTTGCATACAACTTAGGTCAAACATGGTGATGCGTTCACTCAGTCATCTTTATTGAAAGGCGTAAGAGTATGTGCCTTGGGACCCCGCCATAGCCTTAAAGCAAGGCTGGGCTTGCTTGTTGCGTCACCTCTGGGATCACTGTTTGGGACAGCTCTGCAAACGTGTGTCAGGGGCTGACACCTCACTGAGCACCAAGGACATAGAACAGCAGCTCCGATGCTCACAGGACCAGACATATACGTGTAAAAGGCAAACAGTGATAAAGCAAAACAAAACAATACAGAACAGAAAAAACTGGACATCTTCAAGGAACAAACACCAGTGATTCTCTGAATGTGTTATCTTGTTAGTCAGAGATAATGTTGCAAGAAAAATGATCATGAAGGTCATATCCATGTTTCTAGCTCTTGAAAAGTATTGTTTTAGAAAAACAATAGAACAGCAGAAATGTGCTGATATACTAAGGCAAGAGATCAGAAATGAAAAGATCAGGGTTGTGTTACAGACTCTGCCACTTACCTACTGTGCAACTTTAGCCAAGTCCCTTAACCTCTGTGGACTTCAGTTTCCTTATTGGTAAAATAATAATAATAATAATAATAGCCACCTCACTGGTTTGGTGTGAAATGAAGTCAGAGAAATGGAATCTTATTCATTCACTCATTTATTTCTGGCTCTGCTGGGTCTTTGTTGATGTTTTCTGGTTTTTCACTAATTGCAGCAAGTGGGGGCGACTCTCTGCTGTGGTGTGTGGGTTTCTAACTGTGCTGGTGGCCTCTCTTCTTGTGGAGCGTAGGGTCTGTGGCTTGGAGCTTCAGTGGTTGAGGCACGTGGGCTCAGTACTTGCGCTCCCAGGCTCTACAGCACCGGCTCAGGAGCTGCGGCACATGGGCTTAGTTGCTCCCCGACATGTGAGATCTTCCCAGACCAGGGGTCGAACCTGTGTCCCCTGTATTGGCAGGCAGGTGGAATCTTTTTTTCAAATATAAGTAACATTGTAGGAAATTAGAGAATGTTCTCAGTTGTAGGGTGTTGACAGATAACCAGGACCACAGAGTTGTATAATTTCCAAAATGTGTTTGTTTTTCAGGTTTTAGGCCAAAGTTGGAGCATGAAGTAAAAATTCCGGAGCAGCAGGAGACCACTGCATGAAGCTACTTTATAAACTTCTCCTATTTCGTCTTTCAAGAGATTTAGGACATTCAGGTGGTAAAAGGAGAATGTGTGTCTCCACGGGGCGGGCAAATGTTCCTCCGCTGACAGTGAAGGTCTGACGTGCTGGCTTAGGAGGGCCGTGCGGCAGGAGAGTCTGACCCACTGTAGTGTCTGCTCTGGGCAGAGGAAGGGCAGTCAAGCCTTAGGTGTTCACTGGCCTTGCATGTCTGAAGAGAGGGAACCGTGTTAGCTCAGGGAAGAGAAAACAAAGGTGGATTATGATAAATCTACGAGACGGCAATAGGAGGCTGATGGAAAGCCACTCAGCAGACATTAAGCGAGCCCCTGTCTTGTGCCAGTTGCTTATTTCTCAGTGTTCTAAACAACAGGTCTTGGAATCAGTAGAGAAAGTCGCTCAGTCGTGTCTGACTCTGTGGCCGCGTGGACTATACAGTCCATGGAATTCTCTAGGCCAGAATACTGCAGTGGGCAGCCTTTCCCAACCCAGGGATCGAACCCAGGTCTCCCGCATTGTGGGTGGATTCTTTACCAGCTAAGCCACCAGGGAAGCTCAAGAATACTGGAGTGGGCAGCCTTTCATCTCTTCTCCAGTGGATCTTCCTGACTCAGTAATTGAACCGGCATCTCCTGCATTGTAGGCGGATTCTTTACCAACTGAGCTATCAGGGAGTCAGTAGACTGAAGTTTAAATCTGGCTCTGCTACTTGATCTGTGGCTTCAGGCAAGCAGTGGAATCAGCCATTTAAACTCTTTTAATCCCAGGTAACGAGTGGTCTGACGGAGGTGTGTGCAGAGGGCCTGGGAAGCTTCTGGTCAAGCTAATGTCGTAAGGTCATGCTCTGAGGCTCTCCCCTGCTCCAAACATATGAAATGGCAGATAAAGTATGGAAAGAAAGAGAAAAAACATAGCCACATGAGAAGACATAATAATAAATATCTCTGTGGAGCGTAAACAGAACACAGTGATAAATGGGCCGGCAGGGCTCTGAGTGGAGGAGCGGGCAGAGGCGCCCAGGAATTAGCCTTTTGTTCAGTGACAGCAGATGCAAGGGCAAAGGCCAGCTCAGGGCCCCCGGGGAAGGAAGAGTGTTCTCTTTGTTCACGCAGGTGCACACACACACACACACACACACCTGTGAAAGGTAGCTGAGAAATCCACAGCTCTTTGGACATGTGGCTTATGAAGGAGTGTTCCCTGGGAGGCGGAGGGGCGGAGGTCAAGGCCAGCCTTTCCAGTGACTTGTGCCTGGACGTGCACATCCCCCCAGGTGGGTGGAGAGCCCACCACGGGGACCCAAGCCCCCTCCACGATACTTGATTCTGGACTAGGAGCCCAAGGATCTGGATGGAGGCCACAAGAAACCTGTACAGGGAAGAAGGAAGGAGTGAAGCACAGAGGCTGGGATGGGGGAGGGTGGGGGGTCAGGAGGGGAAACGCAGCCTCAAACTAAGCACACGAACCAGAATCCCCAAGTCTATAAGGAAAATCGATGCTAAGACAGAGCCAAGCAAAATACACCTCCTTCTGTCGGAAAGCTTCCTGGGAGGGCAGTGACTTGCCCATCCAGAATGACTGCCATTGTGTGTTGTGGAAATATTATCATTAGGCCCATCATGTGGGTTTTCTCCTGGGGAATGTTTTCTCAAACCTGATTTATAGAAGTCGGTTTTAGTCTAGATATTTAACCCTGGAGAGAGGAGGAGCGGGAGTGGAGTGGGGGGGATGAATGTGTTTTGAGTTATGCACTGCTCTTGTTTTCCACACACTTTCTTAGTAACCCACACCCCAACTCTGGAAGCCGAGTGTTCTGAGCCCAGGACTGCCAGCTGAGGCTCCAAAAGGACTTCAGTTGCATTTATTTCCCCTGGAGCCCAGGAGGTGGTGAGGTGGGAATTTGAACCCATGTCTGGCTGTTCTAATGCTCTTTCCAGTTAAAAATAGAGACTGGGTGACATCTTTGTTTGTATTCCTGGCACCTAGCACAGTGTAGGGTACATGAAAGATGCCCAGTAAGTGTTGGCTCAAAGAAGGGAAGCCTGTCAATCAACCCACAAGCTCCTTGTGGGCCATCCCTCCTTCCACTAAACGGTAGAGACAGGAGCCGACTGAATCAACACACAGGCCGGTGGATCCCTGATGAATGTCTGCTGTAAGAAAGATGAAAAGTGGTTGCTTTTCCATCATTAGACTCTTTAATCTCACCCAAGCCTGCTAATCCTCACTGTTAGGTCTCTCTCACACCGTTGAGTCCTCTCCACCCCGACCACTCCCTTCCTCACCCCCTGGTGCGTCTCCCCTGCGTCCATCCCCACACTGCAGATACCATCATCCCTCTCCATTAAAATCCTTGCATGTTTCCCTCACTCTGAAAACAAAAAGCCGTAAAACCGTTCACACCTTAACGTGACCTAGGAGTCCCTTACCATCTGCCCTGACCGGGCCTCCTCCTCGCCTAGAAGCGCCCTCCGTGCGGCTCTCTGCCCTTCAGGCACCTGGATTTGTCTGTTCTCAGACCTGGCTGGCTTTTACCTGGGCACACGCTCTTCTTTCCTTCTGTTACCTGCCACGCTCCTGCTGCCCCTCCAACCTCAGCTGGACATGGACTCTGCAAGGCAGCCTCCTCTGTCCACCCAAGACGGAGCTGACACCCATGCTGTGGGCGCCCAGGACTCTCTGTTCACTTCCTTCCAAAACTCCTAATACAACTTCAACTGTTTCTTAGATGTCCCTCTCCCCCCTGGACTCATTTCCTAGCCCCCAGGGGCTGTCCCATCCTTCACCAGCTTCCCCTGAGCACCTTCTCAGTGAGTGGGCATGTGAGAGATGCCCGTGAACACACGTTGGGCTTCATGCGTGATTCTCAACACCACACTGAAGTGGTGACACGCCCAGTGATTGAAGGGAAGTGACACAGAATTGCTTCTAAATCGCAGAATCAGAGCAAAGATTAAACAGCCCTATGATTTACTTGTGAGTGACTTTCAGCTGGGGTTCTCTCGACGATCTGAAGAGTAAGTTTAAGAGCACTGTCATTTCCCTCTCTGCAGCTGGCCGTTAATCAAGCACCAGTGGGGCCCGATTCCCACGTGGGGAATAAACAAGGTGACGTCATGGTGACATACTCCCAAGGGACTGTGCAAGCTGTCCGTTCCATTTGCTGGTTGGAAGACCCTGTCCTTGCTCTCTTGGGCTGCTCGTCATCTTTCTGTGGCGTCTGACTCTGTCAGGCCTCCAGGGACGGGTGACAAACGGCAGTCTCCCGGTTCCTGCACCCTCCTCGTGACCCTCGTGATCTAGCCCATCCTTCAGGGCGGTGGCCTCCGCTGCACACACAGAGCTCCAGGGAAACAGTGTCTCTGCACACAGACTTTCAAACTGAGCATACTCAGATTTCCCCTCATCCCTTGGATAGCAACATCCCAGGTAGCATCAAAGTGTGTGAAACTTCCCCACTTCATCCCTCTCTCATTTGGTGGTGGGTCTCATGATTATCAAAGAAAAAAGATAGCCTGCAGACGCAGTGCTCCACACGCTGTAGAGACAGACTGCACTCCGCGATCTAGGTGGCCATTTCACCTCCTTTGCTTCCGTTCTTCTTTGAAAAAGACAGGAGAATAATGGTTCATAGGGTGATTACAGAACTTTTAAGCTAATAGATGTTCAGAGTTATAATTATTCCCAGCAAATAGCTAATGACTAAGTGCTAACTGTTTCTATTACTTTTTGAATAAATTCTGGGCTGTGCTGGGTCTTCGTTGTCTGTGAGGGCTTCCTCTAGCTGTGGTGAATGGGCTGCTCTTCCTGGCGGGGCATGGGCTTCTTACTGCAGCAGCTTCCCCTCTCGCAGAGCGCAGGCTCTCGGGCGCTCAGACTCCAGGGGTTGAAGCACGAGGCTCGATAGTTGTGGTGTACAGGCTTAGTTGCTTGGCAACATGTGGGGTCTTCCTGGACCAGGGGTCAGACTTGTGTCCCCTGCACTGGCAGGCGAATTCTCCACTCCACCACCAGGGAAGTCCCCCCTCTTATTCTAACACTGTATCTCTCGTGAGAGCAGTGTGGTCTGTGTGTAAGGACTTGGGCTTTGGAATCCAGAAGGCTGGTTTTCTATCTTGACTCTGTCACTTACTGGCTCTGTGACTTCAGGGAAGTTATTGAACTTAGAGCCTCCCCTTGATCGGAGTAGGATAGAGATGAATACCACTGACCTCAACAGTCATCGTGAATATTCACTGAGAGACTGTCTAGAAAGCACCAGGGGAAGGTCAGACACAGAGGAGACACCCAGTAAGTGATAGCTCATTTCCAGTACATAATGCATGAGCATCGTGCTCACGTTAGCCTGTCGCAGGCGGTCCGGGAGGCTGGAAAGGCAGTAGCTGCCCACAGACTAGCTAGCTGCTCAGCGGCTCTAGCATTAGGACCGACACGTATTAGTGTTTGGGAAAGAGTGTTTGTGTGGTCGTCACTCAGAAGTGTCCACGGACTGTAGCCCACCAGGCTCCTCTGGCCATGGGATTCTTCAGGCAAGAATACTGGAGTGGGTTGCCATTTCCTTCTCCAGGGGATCTTCCAAACCCGGGGATTGAACCCAGGCCTCCTGCATTGCAGGCAGATGCTTTGCTGTCTAAGCCACCAGGGAAGCCCGATAACATTTATTGGGAAAGACGAAAAGTAAAAGGTGCTCAGTTGTGTCTGAGTCTTTGCAATCTCACGGACCATAGCCCATTATAGTCTGTCCATGAGATTCTCCAGGAAAGAATACTGGAATGGGTTGCCATTCTTCTCCAGAGGATCTTCCTGACCCAGAGATTGAACCTGGGTCTCCTGCATTGCAGGCAGATCCTTTGCCGTCTGAGCCACCCAGAAAGCCACCTCCACCTGCAATATTGAGAAAGAGAGCTAACATTTATTGAGCACCTACTGTGTGCCAGAGCTTCCCTGGTGGCTCAGATGGTAAAGTGTCTGCCTCCAAGGCAGGAGACTGGGTTTGATCCCTGGGTTGGGAAGATCTCCTGGAGAAGGAAATGGCAACCCACTCCAGTATTCTTGCCTGGAGAATCCCACGGATAGAGGAGCATGGTAGGCTACAGTCTATGGGATCGCAAGGAGCTGGACACGACTGAGTGACTTCACTTTTCACTTTTACTGTATGCCAGACACTTTAATAAGACCATTTGAGCCTCAGAAAGACTCGCAAGGAAGGGATTATCTAGTTTCCGTGTAAAAAGGCAGACAGAACGTTTGTTCAGGTCTCACAGTGAGTGAACAGCATGGCTGGAGGTCTACCCCAGAACTGTGGGATGCCTGAAATGCAGCTTTCCTCGTCCTTACAGAGTACCCAGGCGTGGGACAGCAGTTGTAAGGGTGAAGAGGGCATGGCCAGGAGTGGGCAGAGGGGCAGTCACTGCAGGTGAGAACCACAGGGAGCCGCTGCAGTGGCAGAGGCTCTGGGGCAGTTCAGTCTTCTCCAGAAGGTGACAGAGGAGGTGGGAGAAGGGCCTGGGAGGAGGGGCCGTGGAAGGTCCTACGTGGCAGCAAAAGGAGGGCATGGGGTCGGGGCTGGCCAGTGAGGGCACCCGGTCACACAGCTCGAGAAAGGCACCTCTTCTGCAGGTTGAAGCCGGACTCCCGCCTGGGGCACTCCGGGACCTCACGTGCTTTTCCTCACAACCCGGATAGCCACCCACTTTGCATATCTCCAGTCTCTCTCTCTACCCTGAAGGCCCATTCCCAAGGCTTCCTTTTGTTTTCCTGGTTTAGGCATCTGCCAAAGTCAATAGGGGCAGTCACTGCAGGTGAGAACCACAGGGAGCCGCTGCAGTGGCAGAGGCTCTGGGGCAGTTCAGTCTTCTCCAGAAGGTGACAGAGGAGGTGGGAGAAGGGCCTGGGAGGAGGGGCCGTGGAAGGTCCTACGTGGCAGCAAAAGGAGGGCATGGGGTCGGGGCTGGCCAGTGAGGGCACCCGGTCACACAGCTCGAGAAAGGCACCTCTTCTGCAGGTTGAAGCCGGACTCCCGCCTGGGGCACTCCGGGACCTCACATGCTTTTCCTCACAACCCGGATAGCCACCCACTTTGCATATCTCCAGTCTCTCTCTCTACCCTGAAGGCCCATTCCCAAGGCTTCCTTTTGTTTTCCTGGTTTAGGCATCTGCCAAAGTCAAGAAGAAAGGGGCTGGGGACTGGGGGGAGGAAGAAGCAGCTCCCACCAGCCCCACTGGAAGGAAGTCGGACTTTTCCCAGTTTAACCCCGGGGCAAGTTCAGAGTGCAGAGCAGAGTTGAGGGAACGAGACTGAAGTAGGGGGACGCTGAGGGGACACTGCAGCTGCCCAGGGAGAGTTGTGGTTCTCTGACCGTGGGCCGTCATGAGGTAGGAGAGGAAGGAAAAGAGAGATGTGAGACACCCTTCAGTTCAGTCAGTTCAATTCAGTCACTCAGTCGTGTGCGACCCCATGAATCACAGCACGCCAGGCCTCCCTGTCCATCACCAACTCCCAGAGTTCACTCAGACTCACGTCCATCGAGTCCGTGATGCCATCCAGCCATCTCATCCTCTGTCGTCCCCTTCTCCTCCTGCCCCCAGTCCCTCCCAGCATCAGAGTCTTTTCCAATGATTCAACTCTTCACATGAGATGGCCAAAGTACTGGAGCCTCAGCTTCAGCATCATTCTTTCCAAAGAAATCCCAGGGCTGATCTCCTTCAGAATGGACTGGTTGGATCTCCTTGCAGTCCAAGGGACTCTCAAGAGTCTTCTCCAACACCACAGTTCAAAAGCATCAATTCTTTGGCTCTCAGCCTTCTTCACAGTCCAACTCTCACATCCATACATGACCACAAGAAAAACCATAGCCTTGACTAGACGGACCTTAGAAGGTTAATATAAATCAGTCACTGATTGGCTGTGAGAGGTGAGATGGGGGGAGGACTCAAGAGGACACTCAGGTCTCGAGGCCCTGGGGAGCAGGGAGCCTGGTTACCTGCTGGAGAGATGGGGGTGGAGCCAATTGAAAGGGAGGCTGCCCAAGGGCTTTGCACAAGTTTGAGGAGCACCAGGGATAGATGGGGGGTCTAGCTGCATCTGATTCATGAGTGTGAAACCCACAAGAGCCTTTTTTTTTTTGTTTTGAATGTATTATTTATTTATTGGTTGCTGCACACGGGCTGTCTCAAGCTGCCTCGGGTGGAGGCTGGTCTCTAGTCGGGTGCACGGGCGTCTCATTGCAATGGCTTCTCTTGTGGATGGGGCGCAGGCTCTCAGCACTCGGCCTCAGTCGTGGTGGTGCTTGGGCATAGTCGCTCTGCAGCACGTGTGATCTTCCCAGACCAGGAACTGAACCCATGTCCCCCGCACTGGCAGGCAGGTTCTTAACCACTGGGCCACCAGGCAAGTCCCCAGGAGAGGTCTTAATGGCCAGCTGAGATCAATCAAGATTTCTTCCCCTGAGCAAGTCTCCTCTGGAAACTCCTGGAAAAGGCTTTTTCTCTTCCTCTGGATGTTGTGGTGTGAGAGTGTGTGACCCAGACCTGCAGCAGCCATTTCACTGCCACAGGGGCAGAGCTTGGAACCAGCAGTAAAATTAGGCCCCTGGGAGGGAGAGCTGCGGGAGGGGGAAACCGGGCCCCGTGTGGAGCCCGTCCCCACCGAAGCTTCAGTTCTCTGGCTCAGTGCATGAGAGGGAGCCTGATCGGGGCAACCTGGATGTTAGCCTGTGCACGCCCCAAGCTGAAAGTGAACCAGGCCTCTGTTTGACGCCCAGGCCCTTCAAAGGTTTTACTGAAGCGGGATGGGCGTCCCAGCCACCATCACAACCTTTCCATGTATATGGAGGGTTAGAACCCGGGTCTCAGAGGGTCAGAGCCTCACGTTGGCCTGATTCTGGAAAGTCGACCTTTTATAGTCCATACTGAGAAACCTATTTAGACATAGACACTCCTTGAAATCTTTTGTCTTGTGGTCACACACTAACGTCAAGATGTTCCAGGATCCAGGACAGCCTCCATAGTCTTCACAACCAAAGCAGATCTTGCCATCGTTAGAAACCAACCTGGGAACAAGCAGAGCCAACAGGGCTCAAGCGACTGCGAGTTGAATGGACACAGCCTCTCGCTTCATTGCCCGAAAGCTGTACATCTGTCTCAGATTGTACACTGTGTGTCTGTGCTTTGATTCACAGCAACTTCCCATGTTATGGAACTGATTTGCATTGAACACCACTGTCAATAAAAAGAAATAAGTGTCTGAAGAAGAAAGACAGCCTGCCAGCAGATCCAGACCAACTGTTGTAACAATGGACTGTCTGTCCTGTGTAGCTTGAAGCTGCACAGAATTCAAGGGCCTCTCCTGGGGACCCTCATCACTGCAAGGCCAAGGAAACAGGCTTTGGTGGTGGGACCCGCACGACCACAGGATTCCAGTCTCTAGGTTTGTGATCTGAAGACCATGGACTTTGGAGACAGACTTGAGTTCAAGCCCCAGTTCCACCACAAGGAAGTTACTTAACAATCGCAAACATGAATGTAATCAAACCTACTTCTCGGGTAGTGGTGAGTGAAAGTCACTTAGTCCTGTCCGACTCTTGCGACCCCATGGACTGTAGCCCGCAAGGTTCCTCTATGGGATTTTCCAGGCAAGAATACTGGAGTGGGTTGCCATTTCCTTCTCCAAAGGTGGTCAGCGTAAGTCAGGTTTAAATCCCTTATACCGATGGCATTTTGTTGACACTGATCACCACAGTTCTTTCTCTGAACTACCATACTACAATGCCCTGTAATTTTCTTTTGGTGGGGGGGAAGGAGGTGGGTGTTTAAAAATGGACTCATTTGTTGGTTTTTTAAAGACAATTCCACATAATGTTACTAGTGGGCTAATGATGGAATTCAGCTTGCCATCCCCCAGGCCACTCTTCAGAGCAAGATGCTTTGTAGAACTTTCCCAACTGGGCGAGAATTTTGGAGTTAACTAGCAACAAGCCTGAAAATTTGGTTATGTATATAAGTACAAAGCTGGTTCATCAAATCCCTGTTCTGGCCCTCAACCCAGTGCATTTCAACTAAGGCGTCATCTACCTGCTTCTTAAAGTTTATCAGACACTTGAGTAAGTAAAGTCCAGCCACTCTTGGAGATGGTTCTCTTTTTCAGACACTGGGCTGCTGAAGAGCTCAGGAGCCTCGTGGTCCTGGGCTCCATTACTAGAGCCTTTGCAACCTTCCAGAACCTTCACATCCCCCTTTTCTTCACTCCTTTCATCCTCCGTTAAGACAATTCCACATAATGTTACTAGTGGGCTAATGATGGAATTCAGCTTGCCATCCCCCAGGCCACTCTTCAGAGCAAGATGCTTTGTAGAACTTTCCCAACTGGGCGAGAATTTTGGAGTTAACTAGCAACAAGCCTGAAAATTTGGTTATGTATATAAGTACAAAGCTGGTTCATCAAATCCCTGTTCTGGCCCTCAACCCAGTGCATTTCAACTAAGGCGTCATCTACCTGCTTCTTAAAGTTTATCAGACACTTGAGTAAGTAAAGTCCAGCCACTCTTGGAGATGGTTCTCTTTTTCAGACACTGGGCTGCTGAAGAGCTCAGGAGCCTCGTGGTCCTGGGCTCCATTACTAGAGCCTTTGCAACCTTCCAGAACCTTCACATCCCCCTTTTCTTCACTCCTTTCATCCTCCGTGGGTTCTGGGTTTTCCTCCTGGGAAAGTGAGTCCTGGCTGGGGCCGTGGCCCCCCACAGTGGCAGACTTGCCTTCCGGTGGAGCGGGGCCCCCAGGGCACTCTCCTGGAGACCCTGGGCAGCATCCTGGCTACTGCCAGACTCTTTGCAGGGAGACTTTTTCTCTTCCAAGGCTTCGATCACGCCCTTGGGTGCTCAGGGCACTTCTCTCAGTTGTCTCACTCGGCCTCTTTTCTTCCTCCTCAAGTGAATCCAGGAGTTTTCTATGGCCATTAGGAAAAGGCTGATTTCCTCCTTTCTGCAGGGAACTCATTTATGCTGGACCTTTAGGTCAGTGAGTATTTCCAGTCCATGTTGTCACAATCACGATGCCTTCCACTGTCTCGGGGCCCAGAGATGACGCTTGGAGGGCTAGCTCTGTCATCACAGACCCCAGGGCTACAAACGTAACGGGCTTCCTTGGCTCCTCTATTTTTCTTCGCTTCCTGGGTAGCAATGGTACTGTTACATCATCATAAAAACTCCAAGCCAAAGCCCGTCTCATTGTCCGACCCTGGCAGAATTCAGCATAGATGATTTAGGAACCCTTTGTATGTGAAGTTCTTCCTTCAGAGGAGCCAGGCTGCATTTCTTTCCCAGCACACCCAAGCATTCTTCTTGGGTATTGAGCGTCAAATGGTATTATTATTTGAAGGTGCCTGGCAGGCCCGCTCTGGGATCTCAGATTTTTGTAATGCAGATAACAGCCACAGGGTCAAGTCTCAGGCTGTCCACCATACCTTCCAAGTGACCCCATAGTAGCTGCCCACAAAGAGAAAACTCTCAAAAAATGTCAATTTCTGCTCCTGTTCTCTATCATTTTACTGCTCAGTGTAAGAATACCCCAAACATTCATAACCTCAATAGGAGACATTCTAGTTACTTTGGGGCTGAAGATGAGATCTACCGTGTGAAATGTTAATGCTGAACATGCGTTCTCATCTGTGTCCACCAACATTCTTTCAACTTGACTGACATGTAAGTTAGGTCTGATTTAGCTGCATGGCTCAAGGACTTCTGACAAATGTGCGCACGTATGTAACCACCGACCAAGGCACACATGATTTGCACCAGAAAGTTTCCTCATGCCTCTTTGCAGTCAGTCCCTCCTAAGCCCTAACCCAGGGAGCCACTGACCACACCTCCACCATCAGGAATCAGATGTGTCTTCTCCCGAATGTCCTGTGGATGAAATCACACATGTGTTTCGTGTCTGGTTTCTTTTTTCCACCACCATGTTTTTGGGATTCATCCCATGTATGTAGGTTGTTCCCTTTACTGCTAAGAACTAATCCATTGTGTCACAATTTGTTTACCTATTTCTTGACTTCCCTGGTAGCTCACTTGTTAAAGAATCCGTCTGCAATGCAGGAGACCCTGGCTCGATTCCTGGGTCAGGAAGATCCACTGGAGAAGGGATAGGCTATCCACTCCAGTATTCCTGGGCTTCCCTCCTGGCTAGGCTGGTAAAGAATCCACCTGCAATGCGGGAGACCTGGGTTTGATCCCTGGGTTGGAAAGATCATTCTGTACAGTTATAAACTTGGCTGTTGTATATGTGTGTGCCTTTGTGTGGAAATCTAAACCATCACTGCCTAAGTATTCATCATGTAGAATATTGGTAGATATTAGGCTTATGTGATAGATCTGTCCAAATGAGGTCCCTGTCCGGAGGGCAGAAGTAAGACCTAAACACAAAGGCAGCATCGGTATCAGTTCTTCACAGACTCAGAGAGTAAGCCCCCAAGTTAATATCATGAGAAGAAGAGCAAAAGATTAGTCCATAAAATCAAGGTAAATAAGCGAAATAAAGACTTGACTCAAAATGATGCACTTAATTTTAAATAAACAAAAGCAGAGATAATAAGATGGCTACCCACTCCAGTGTTCCTGGGCTTCCTTCCTGGCTCAGCTGGTAAAGAGTCCACCTGCAATGCAGGAGACCTGGGTTTGATCCGTGGGCAGTTGAGGGACATTTGTTTCCAGCTTTTTTGCTATTATAAATAAAGCTGCTCTTTGTGTGCAAGTCTTTCAGTAACATTTCATTTCTCTTGGGCATGTATCTAGCTGCAGAACTTCAGAGTTATGAGATGAGTATATGTTTAAATTTTAAAATGTTTCTTAAAAGTGCCCAACGGTGTGTGAGAGGTCCAGTTGCTTCACAGTCTTTGCTGACAGTTGATACTCTTTTAGCCATTCTAGTGGAAATGAAGTGGTAACATTGTGCTTTGTTACTAACTTTTTAAAAATGTTGGTGGGAAAATGCATATAACATAAACTTTTACCATCTTAACCATTTTAAGTATACAGTTCAGTGGCATTAAGTAGAGTCACATTTTGTGTACCCTTCAGTTCAGTTCAATTTGGTTGCTCAGTTGTGTCCAACTCTGCGACCCCATGAATTGCAGCACGCCAGGCCTCCCTGTCCATCACCAACTCCCGGAGTTCACTCAGACTCACACTCATCGAGTCTGTGGTGCCATCCAGCCATCTCATCTTCGGTCATCCCCTTCTCCTCCTGCCCCCAATCCCTCCCAGCATCAGAGTCTTTTCCAATGAGTCAACTCTTCGCATGAGGTGGCCAAAGAATTGGAGTTTCTGCTTCAGCATCATTCCCTCCAAAGAAATCCCAGGGCTGATCTCCTTCAGAATGGACTGGTCAGATCTCCTTGCAGTCCAAGGGACTCTCAAGAGTCTTCTCCAACACCACAGTTCAAAAGCATCAATTCTTCAGCGCTCAGCCTTCTTCACAGTCCAACTCTCACATCCATACCTGACCACTGGAAAAGCCATAGCCTTGACTAGACGGATGTTTGTTGGCAAAGTAATGTCTCTGCTTTTCAATATGCTATCTAGGTTGGTCATAACTTTTCTTCCAAGGAGCAAGTGTCTTTTAATTTCATGGCTGCAGTCACCATCTGCAGTGATTACTGCCATCCATCTCTAGAACTTTCATCTCCTGCAACTGAAACTCTGCCCCCATTAAATCCTCCTCATTAATATCCCCTCATTCCCCCTTCCCCCAGCCCTGGGCAACTGCCAGTGTACTTCCTGGCTTTGTGAACTTGGCTGGCGCTCCAGTACCTCGTATCATGGAACTGCAGTGTCAGTCCTTTGGTGGCTGACTCGTTGCTCTTAGCATGATGTCCTCAGGGTCTCTCCGTGTTGTAGCATGTGTCAGAACTGCCTTCCTTCGATTCCTTTGGGTAAGTATCCAGAAGGGGGATTACAGGATCTTATGGTAGTTTTGGTGTTTTTTTCTTTTAATTGAAGGATAGTTGCTTTACAGAATCTTGTTTTCTGTCACACCTCAACATGGATCAGCCATAGGTATACCTATATTCCCTCCCTTTTGAACCTCCCATCTCCCCATCCCACCCATCTAGGTTGATGCAGAGCCCTTGTTTGAGTTTCCTGAGCCATACAGCAAATTCTCGTTGCCTATCTAATTTACATATGGTAATGTAAGTTTCCATGTTACTCTTGCCAGGCATCTCACCCTCACCTCCCCAATAGCTAGAACATGGAAGCAACCTAGATGTCCGTCGACAGGTGAATGGATAAAGAAGTTGTGGTACACATCAGTTCAGTTCAGTTCAGTTCAGTCGCTCAGTCGTGTCCGACTCTTTGCGACCCCATGAATCACAGTACGCCAGGCCTCCCTGTCCATCACCAACTCCTGGAGTTCACTCAGACTCACGTCCATTGAGTCTGTGATGCCATCCAGCCATCTCATCCTCAGTCGTCCCCTGCTCCTCCTGCCCCCAATCCCTCCCAGCATCAGGGTCTTTTCCAATGAGTCAACTCTTCGCATAAGGTGGCCAAAGTACTGGAGCTTCAGTTTTAGTATCATTCCTTCCAAAGAAATC
Organism: Aepyceros melampus; assembly: GCA_006408695.1. Taxonomy (NCBI): domain Eukaryota; kingdom Metazoa; phylum Chordata; class Mammalia; order Artiodactyla; family Bovidae; genus Aepyceros; species Aepyceros melampus. Next base: position 421,875 of record SJXQ01011025.1, on the reverse strand, counting down.
CCAGGGTTGATCTTCAGAATGGACTGGTTGGATCTCTTTGCAGTCCAAGGGATTCTCAAGAGTCTTCTCCAACACCACAGTTCAAAAGCATCAATTCTTCGGCGCTCTGCCTTCTTCACAGTCCAGCTCTCACATCCATACATGACCACAGGAAAATACACAATGGAATATTCCTTGGCCATAAAAAGGAATGCATTTGAATCAGTTCTAATGAGGTGGATGAACCTAGAACCTATATTACAGAGCGAAGTGAGTTGGAAAGAGAAAGATAAATATCTTATCGGAGAAGGCAATGGCACCCCACTCCAGTACTCTTGCCCAGAAAATCCCATGGACAGAGGAGCCTGGTAGGCTGCAGTCGATGGGGTCGCCAAGAGTTGGACATGACTGAGCGACTTCACTTTCACTTTTTACTTTCATACATTGGAGAAGGAATTGGCAGCCCACTCCAGTGTTCTTGCCTGGAGAATCCCAGGGATGGGGGAGCCTGGTGGGCTGCCGTCTATGGGGTCGCACAGATCGGACACGACTGAGGCGACTTAGCAGCAGCAGCAGCAGCGGATTCACCACGCCATCTCCCATAGAGGCGGCACCATGTTACGTTTCCACTGTCAGTGCACGTAGTCCCCGTTTCTCTACTAACACTTGTTGTTTTCAGTTTTCCATTTCTTCTTCTTCTTTTTTTTTAAACAGTCATCCTAATAAGTGTGAGGTACAGCTCACTGTGATTTTGATTTATGTTTTCTTAATGGTTAGCAATGTTGAGCGTTTTTTCACATGCTTGTTGACCACTTCTGTATCTTCTTTGGAGAAATATCTATTCAGTCCCTTGGCCAGTTTTTAACATTGGGATGTTAGTTTTCTGTTGCTGTTGCCACTAATTTTTCAACTGCCCTTCTCTTCGTGATGTCATTTCATTTTGTAGATGAGGACACTTTAGTTCAGAGTGGCAAAGTGACCACCACGGTACTAGTCACAGGCATTGTTCTTATGTCATTGAAGATAAAAATGAGCGATCGTTTGGGTCATCATTTGAAGACTGATTGAACGTATACCAAGGGCAGTAGAAGTGTGACACAGGCTGGGGACACAGGTTCACAAGTTCCTGGAGGGAGACAGATACATAAGCAGGCGATGTTAGCACAATGTGATGAGCGCCGTGACCGGGGAAGAACATTCTGCTCTGACTACTTGGGAAATTGGAACGAGTTTAGCAGAGCTGGAGGACTAAGCCTAGGAATGGCTGGCAATGAGGCTGGAAACGGAGATTGGTCACAGTTCCTAGTTGTAAACAACAGAATCCTCTCAAGCTTGTTTAAGCAGAAAGTAAATTTGTAAAAGAATATTAAAACATCCCCAAGAGGACCAGAGAATGGGGCTTGGAGGCCACAGAACCAGAAGCAGTGCCCAAACTACCTCCACAGGGCTTTCAGCAAAGACTCCACTGTCATCGCCCTGCCAGTATACTCACTGGAGCTCCCTGACTGTGGTGGTAGAGACACCCAGCACCCACCAGTGCTGCCCCCCAAGCTGCTTGCCTCGCTCTCATCCTGGTCTTCACGTGATTCTCCGGAGTGCCGGCTTCCTCACCCTGCTCACTGGCGAATGAAACCTCGCGTGGCTGTGTCTGATGGACAGAACCTGAGCTCCCCAGATGCAAGTCGGGAAATGAGCGTTTCTGGATTCTGTCTTCATTAGGCAGGACTCTAAAGGAGGGGAAACTCCCCAGTTGTAGACAGAGTTTAAAAAGCAGTGGGCAGGTTCACACAAACAATTGTACAAGAACGTTCACAGCAACTTTATTTGTAACAACCAATAACTGGGGAGACTCCAGGTGTCCTTCAGCAGGTGTTTAATGGTTAAAGTCTGGTCGGTCCGGTCCATGGAGTATTCCTCAGCAGTGAGAAGAATGGGCTATTAATACACAACAGCAGCCGGGATGACTCTCCAGGGAATGACGCCGAGTGAAAGAAGCCAGTCCCCGAGGGCTGCACACTAGGTTGTTCCATTGATATGACATTTTTAATCTGAATTTATTTGGCCTCACCAGGTCTGAGTTGCAGCACTCAGGATTTTCAGTCCTGGGCCCCCTGCTTTGGGAGAGTGGCGTCTTAGCCACTAGACCGCCAGAGATGTCCTGATGTAACATTTTGGATGAGAAAATCTTAGAAAACAGATTGGTGATTGCTGGGGGTCAGGTATGTGAAAAGGGCTCAGTGGGAGAGAGATGGGGATGGTTATAACGATGGATAAGCTGGTCTGTATCTTGACTGTGGAGGTGTATACATGGACTCACGGACACGACTGAGTGACTTCACTTGCCCACTCGCTCACTCACACACCCATGAGTGCGAGGGGAATGGAACTCTGGGGAGATGGGTGTGTTGTGTCCATGCTGGAATCCTGGTTCCGTTACTGCGCTGTAGTTTCATAAATGTGTTGGCATTGGAGGGAACTGGGCAGAGGGTACATGGGGTCTCTGTGTATCATTTATTACAGCTACATGTAACTTACAATTATCACTATAAAAACATTAAGAAAAAAGTTAGCAGTGGGAAGCCAGAAACACTAGGCATCTGGGAGTTTATTTTAAGAGCAGCGGGGAACTATTGAGGAATTTTAAGCAGCAGAGACATGTCTTCATTTAGCACCTATTTTCTATCCAATGGGAGGATAATGTCCTGGTTTAAGTTACAACTGTGACAATTTACTTTAAAATAAAATTTAAAAGATCTTAAAAAAAAAACCAAAACAAAAAAAAAAACCTGATGTGGTTTCCCAGAGTCTCCAAGAAGGCAATTTTAGGTTCAATATGTGAACTGTGATTCCTCATCCAGAAAAAAATTAATAAGAATTCATTCTCTCATTCCTTCCACAAGCATTTCTTAAGCACGTCCTATGGGTCAGGCACTGAGCCAGGCCCTTCAGATTCTGTGATGAGTAAGACAGCCCTGCCTTTGTCAGATTGCACTGTTAGACCCTGGGGCGGGGGGAAAACAATGGCTCAAATAAGAAATGGACTTATGTGAAAATCATGTAACCTGAAAGCTGGGGGCAAAGGTCCAGAGAGGGAGCAGTGGCCTCACAGCGTCACTCGCGTCCCAAACTCCTGCTGTCTTTCCGCTCCACCGTCCTTGGCATGCGTCTCCAGGAAGGACGAGGAGCTGAATCAGCCAGCGCCTCAGTTCCCCTGAACACTCCCCCAACCCCAGGGCTGCGCCCAGAAGCTTCTGTTCCCGTCTCACTGACCCCTCCCATCCCGAAGGGAGCTGGGAATGAGGCACGTCGAGAGAATGGATACATCAGTCACTCAGTTGTGTCCGACTCTGTGACCCCACGAACTGCAGCACCCCAGGCCTCCCTGTCTTTCACCATCTCCCGGAGCTTCCTCAGGCTCATGTCCGAGTCGGTGATGCCATCCAACCATCTTGTCCTCTGTCATCCCCTTCTCCTCTTTCCGTCAGTCTTTCCCAGCATCAGAGTCTTTTCTAATGAGTTGGCTCTTTGAATCAAGTGGCCCAAGTATTGGAGCTTCAGCTTCAGCATCAGTCCTTCCAATGAATATTCAGGACTGATAGCCTTTAGATTAACTGGTTTGATCTCCAAGGGTGTCCAAGGGACTCTCGAGAGTCTTCTCCAATATCAAAGTTCAAAAAAGCATCTATACTTCAGCACTCAGCCTTCTTTATGGTCCAACTCTCACATCCATACATGACTACTGGAAAAACCATAGCTTTGACTATATGGCCCATTATTGGCAAAGTAATGTCTCTACTTTTTAATATGCTGTCTTATGTTTGTTACAGTGTTTATTTTCCCCCAAAACAGCAAGTGTCTTTTAATTTCATGGCTGCAGTCGCCATCTGCAGTTATTTTGGAGCCCCCCAGAATAAAGTCCCTCACTGTTTCCTCATCTATTTGCTAAGAAGTTGTGGGGCCAGATGCCGTGATTGTAGCATGTTGAACGTTGAGTTTTGAGCCAGGTTTTTTCACTCTCCTCTTTCACTTTCATCAAGAGGCTCTTTAGTTCCTCTTCACTTTCTACCATAAGGGTGGTGTCATCTGCATATCTGAGGTTATTGATATTTCTCCCAGCAATCTAGATTCTAGGCTGTGATTCATCCAGCCCAGCATTTCTCATGATATATTCTGCATAAAAGTTAAGTAAGCAGGGTAACAATATAAAGCCTTGATGTACTCCTTTCCCAATTTGGAACCACTCCATTATTTCATGTCTGGTTCTAACTGTGGCTTCTTGACCTGCATACAGGTTTCTCGGGAGGCAAATAAGGTGATCTGGCATTCCCATCTCTTTCAGAATTTTCCACAGTTTGTTGTGATCAACACAGTCAATGACTTTAGCATAGTCAATAAAGCAGAAGTAGAAGTTCTTCTGGAACTCTCTTGCTTTTTCTGTGATCCATTGGCAATTTGATCTCTGGTTCCTCTGCCTTTTCTAAATCCAGCTTGAACATCTGAAGTCCTCGATTCACGTACTGTTGAAGCCTCACTTGGAGAATTTTCAACATTACTTTGCTAGCATGTGAGATGAGTACAATTGTGTGGTAGTTTGAATATTCTTTGTCATTGCCCTTCTTTGGGATCAGAAGGAAACTGACCTTTTCTAGTCCTGTGGCCACTGCTGAGTTTTCCAAATTTGCTGGCATATAGAGTGCAGCACTTTAACAGCATCATCTTTTAGGATTTGAAATAGCTTGCTGGAATTCCATCACCTGTGCTAGCTTTGTCTGTAGTGATGCTTCCTAAGGCTCACTTGACTTTGGACTCCAGGATGTCTGGCTCTAGGTGAGTGATCACACCATTGTGGTTATCTGGGTCATGAAGATCTTTTTTGTATAGTTTTTCTGTGTGTTCTTGCCACCTCTTCTTAATATCTTCTGTTTCTGTTAGGCCCATACTGTTTCTGTCCTTTATTGTGCCCATCTTTGCATGAAATGTTCCCTTGGTATCTCTAATTTTCTTGAAGAGATCTCTAGTCTTTCCCATTCTATTGTTTTCCTCTATTTCTTTGCATTGTTCCCTCAGGAAGTCTTTCTATTTCTCCTTGCTGTTCTCTGGAACTCTGCATTCAGATGGGTATATCTTTTCTTTTCTCCTTTGCCTTTTGCTTCTCTTCTTTTCTCAGCTGTTTGTAAGGCCTCCTCAGACAACCATATTTAGTGACAACTAACTGGTGTCATCCACCCATGTGTGTGACGGACGTATGACACACGGCCTGCAAAGCTGCAAGTCCAGCCTTGAGGCAATTAGGGAAGACTTCACAGAGAAGGAGGTCTTTTTTTCTTTTTTGCCAAAAAAATACTTATATGTTTATTTGGCCATGTGAAGACCTTTAGCTGTGTGACCTTCAATCTTCAGTACATCAGGATCCTTAGTTGAGGCTTGAGGGACTTTTAGTTGTGGTATGTGAATTCTTAGTTGTGGCATATGGAATCTAGTTCCCTGACCAGGGATTGAACCTGGACCCCTGCACTGGGAGCAGAAGTCTTAGCCACTAGATCACTAGGGATGTCCCAGAAAGAGACCTTTTGAAGACATGCTTGTCGAGGGACCTGCATTGCAGGTACCAAGCCTGAGAAAAGCAGCTATTGTGTGTAAGAAGCTAGTGTGTTGGAACATAAGAGTGTTTTAGGAGGACTGGGAGAAAAGGCTAGAAAAATGGGCTGAGACCAGAATAGGAAAAGCCTTGAATGTCACGCTAAGAAGTGTGGACTTGGTCCTCTAAAGCAGTAGTTATCATCTGGGGGTCTTGTTAAAACACAGACTGCTGGGCCCCACCACCAGACTTCCTGACTGAGTCTGTCTGGGATGGGGCCTGACAATTTGAGTTTCTTCCTGCTGATGAGGGGACCCCATGTGGAGAGACACAGGTGTCAGGAATAGGACAGAAGTTTTCAAGCAGGGGAATTGTATAATCAGTTTTCTCTAGAAGGCTCTTCAGTGGAACTAACCCAGGGACCGAGTAGCTTCCTGCAGTGTCAGTCCCTCAGATACAGCAGCTCCCTGGGTCAGGAAGATCCCCTGGAAAAGGTGATGGCAACCCACTGCAGTAGTCTTGCCTGGGAAATCCCATGGACAGAGGAGCCTGGCAGGCTACAGCTCATGGGGTTGCAAAAGAGTCAGACATGACTTAGCGCCCAAATCACTACCACCACCATATTTGAATGACAGGAGAACAAAGACATTGTAAGTCAACTCTGAGAGTCCAGGGGAATTTTCGTCCATCAGTGGGGGTCCACCGGAGAAGGCAATGGCACCCCACTCCAGTACTCTTGCCTGGAAAATCCCATGGACGGAGGAGCCTGGTGGGCTGCAGTCCATGGGGTCGCTAAGAGTCGGACACGACTGAGTGACTTCACGTTCACTTTTCACTTTCATGCATTGGAGAAGGAAATGGCACCCACTCCAGTGTTCTTGCCTGGAGAATCCCAGGGACGGGGGAGCCTGATGGGCTGCCGTCTATGGGGTCGCACAGAGTCGGACACGACTGAAGCGACTTAGCAGCAGCAGCAGGGGGTCCACAGACAACTTAAGACTAGGCCAGGATTCTGGGTTAGAGTCAACAGAAAACGTGTCTGGTTAGTATAAGCAGAAACAGAGTTTATCGGGTGGATCTTTGTGGCCAAAGAAAGCTGGGAGGCTAGAAATTCAGTCAGAATGTGGTCAGGAGCTTGGGAGGGGAAGAAACCCTGGGTGTCCTGGCACTGCGCTCACCACTTCAGCACAGGTGCTCACCCCAGGACTCTTGACACGGCTGCCACCAGCCTTCACATCACTCTCCCAAGAGTGAAAATCCCAAGCAAGAACACTGCTCATTCCCCCACCTCCTGGCTGCTAGGGAGGGGTCATATGCCTCCCTTTGGCTTCTGTAGACCCAGCCAATGGAGAAAAAAAAAAAAAGTAAAAAGTGAAAGTCACTCAGTTGTGTCCTACCCTTTGTGACCCCAAGGATTCTCCAGGCCAGAATACTGGAGTGGGTAGCCTTTCCCTTCTCCAGAAGATCTTCCCAACCCAGAGATCGAACCCAGGTCTCCTGCATTGCAGGTGTATTCTTTACCAGCTGAGCCACCAGGGAAGCCCAAGAACACTGGAGTGGGTAGCCTATCCCTTCTCCAGCAGATCTTCTTGACCCAGGAATCGAACCAGGGACTCCTGCATTGCAGGCGGAGTCTCTTCAATGCCAATGGAGAATCTCCCCCAAATAGGATCCACCTCTAGATCCTGGGGAGCCAAAACCCATGCAGTACACATACTTCCCCACAGAGCAGAGGACATGGGCCCAGTTCTAGGATGTCTGCATTGAACAGGACAACCTCAGGGGCATCAGCTAGAAAGCCCTGCCCACATGTTTGCAGTTACTGCCGGCAGGGTCCATCTGGCGAGGTCCCACTGTGATCAAGAGCAGAGATAAAACACCCAGCCTCCACCGTGGCTATTTCCGTTTCATGGCCTCACTGCGGTGGGCAGATCAGGAGGGAAGCATGCACGGTAATTGAACAGAGAAACCGTGTCTTCCTGGGGGGAAAATTTTTATTATTTTTTTTTTCATTTAAACCAGTTTTTTCTGATGTTTATAGAAACAAGCCAATAAAAGGTCTCTGGCTCAGATTTTGGAGTTGAAACTCAGAAAACATCGTGCTTATCATGGAAGCCTTTTCTGTTCCAGTCCTCCCTGGCTAATCACACAACTGGTTTTGCTGGGAGCAGGAGCTCTGGGCAGTGTTTGTCTGGGTCCCTGGAGGCGCTGGCTTCAGATGCTCCCCCGCAGCGCTTCACATGTGGCTGCAATTAGCTGGGTGGCAGAGCTACTGCTGGAGGAGAAACTGTAGGTCCTGTGTTTCGCAGCAGGAAGCTGTGACCCTTTCTCATTTTGGTTGCAAATCCACCACTTTGAAGGTGTTTCATTTGGGGAACTGCACAGGAAGTCCTTGATTGTATGTTACTCTCTTGGCAAAGATTTCTGCCCCGGAAATAGGAGTGTTTTTGTCCTTCCTTCTCTAGTTACATGGTGTTGGGGGGTGGGTGGCGGGGAACCTGTGTTTTGGCTACTGCTTGACCTGCTCCCCGCCCCCCGCCCACCTCTCTGACCTCGTCTCCACTAGTCTTCCCCTCCTACCCCACTCTGGCCACACTGGCCTCCTGGCTGGGGTTGGCGCACACGAGGCACTCTTCCGCCTCTGAGTCTTTGTACTTGTTTGGTCTTTCCCCGGCACATCCTTCCCTCATTGTTGTTGTTCACTTGCTCAGTCGTGTCCAACTCTCTGCAACCCCATGGACTGTAGCACACCAGGCCTCCCTGTCCATCACCGACTCCAAGAGCTTGCTCAAACTCAACATCCATCGAGTTGGTGATGCCATCCAACCATCTTATCCTCTGTCACTTCCTTCTCCTCCTGTCCTCAATCTTTCCCAGCATCAGGGTCTTTGCCAGTGAGGCAGCTTTTCACATCAGGTGGCCAAAGGATTGGAGCTTCAGCATCAGTAGGGACACAGGATTTGTGCCTCGACTTCCTCCCAGTTTCTGATCGTGTGGTTTTTACTGTGGAAGCCTTCCTGCTTCTGGTAAGTCCGGCCCTCACCTTCCTTGGTATTTTCCTCACTCGCCCTGCCCTGTTTCTCTCCAGGGTACCTGACACACTAGTCTCATTTCTTTGTTTGTTTACTACCTATCTTCACGAGAATCTGTCTTCATGAGGCAGAGAGTATGGCTTCTTCCTTGCTGATCGCTAGTGTCAGTGCACAGTAGACACACAATAAACCGTGCTCGATGAGTGGGTGCAGGAAATAGTAAAAGCTAGCATTTCACAAGTAGCAGAATTATAAATATCATCTCTAAGGGGAGTGGATTTATGCTGATGCACTTAGTGCAGTGAGGGGCCCATACCAGGATCAGAAGCCACTGGGTAAAGGGGAAATAGAGCTTTTAAATCTTTGCCCTTGACTTCTCGTCTGCAGCTCCAGCTCACGTACCCAGTGGCCTTTTCGACAGTCCCTTTTGGATGTCTTAGCTCACACTACATACATCCCAAGTGGAATTCTTGATTCCTCCTGCTGCTGCTATAAATCTGGTCCTTCTAGAACTTCCCAGTTCAATTAATGACAACCCTTCACCTAGCTCAGGGCAAAACCCAAGGCATCACTTTGGGTACCTAGCTTCCCTCTAGCCCCTACATGCAACCCACCAGAACATGACAGAAATGCCCAGTTGGCCACAAAGTTGTGTCCCCTTCTGCAGATGGGGAGTGGCTGCACATCCCAGGACATTTCCTAGCACCCATCATTCGGGTGAGGCCACATGGTGCTCACTATGGAATATAAGCAGAATGATTCAAGCTGTAGCCATGCCCCTGAATCCTTCTCTCTGCCTCCCATCTCCATCTGTCCGCTGGAGGAGGAGCATCCTGAAAGGCTTCTGGGGCCCCAGGGATTAGCAGAGTCTCAGGGTGAGGATCCTGCATCCCCGAGTCACCACCTGGAAGAGAAGCCACTTGCTCTCCTAGAACCGCTCACCGTTCAGACCTCACGTGAAAAACCACCACGTTTCGGGCTCATTTGATTTAGTAGCTGGCATTACCTTAACTAGTGCGTCTGTCTCCAAACCATACCTCAGATCTGCCCACCTGTCTTCATCAATCTCTTATTTTATTCGTAACCTCCACTCTCTCTCATCAGAAAGATTGCAGACTTGTCCTAACTAGCCCCTTGCTTCAGTCCCTGCCTGCTACAGACTATGCTCCCCTCTCCCAATACATATGTTGAGACTACTCCCCAATGTGAGGGCATTTAGAGCGGGGGCCTTCCGGAGGTGATTAGGTCCTGAGGGGGAGCCTTCATTAATGGGGTTAGTGCTCATATGTGGAACCCTCGGGAGCTCCCCCGCCCTTTCTTCCATGTAAGGATACAGCAAAAAGAGGCCCGTCTAAGAAATAAGAAGCCAACGTTGTTCGTTGTCATTCAGTTGCTCAGTCATGTCTGACTCTTGTGAACCCATGCACTGCACCATGCCAGGCTTCTCTATGCTTCACTGTCTCCCCGAGTTTGCTCAGACTCATGTCCATTGAGTCGGTGATACCATCCAACCATCTCATCCTCTGTTACCCGCTTCTCCTCCTGCCTTCAATCTTTCCCAGCATCGGGGTCTTTTCCAAACAGTCAGTTCTTCACATCAGGTGGCCAAAGGATTGGAGCTTCAGCTTCAGCATCAGTCCTTCCAATGAATATTCAGGGTTGATTTCCTTGAGGATAGATTGGTTTGATCTCCTTGCTGTCCAAGGGACTCTCAAGAATCTTCTCCAACGCCACAATTCAAAAGCATCAATTCTTCAGCCTTCTTTATGGTCCAACTCTCATATCCGTACATGACTACTGAAAAAACCATAGCTTTGACTATACAAACCTTTGTTGGCAAAGCCAGGCTTTGCAGACACCAAATTCGCCAGCTCCTTGACCGTGGACTTTCCAGTCTCCAGCACTGTGAGATATCAATGTTTGTCATTTAAACCACCCCGCCTGAAAGGACTAAGACCGCCACTTCGTATAGTTTACTCTCCACACAGCCATCAGAGAGACCTTTTAAGAACCCAAATGATGTCACCCAGTCAAATAGCTTCCTTTTGCATATGAGATAAAGTGTGAACTCCTTACCATAGCCTGTCCACTTCCCCAGCTTCATCTCAGACCTGTCTTCTCCCCCATTATGGTCTAGCCGGCCAGGCCTTACTCAGTTCTTCAAACAGGGCATGCTTGCTTCTGCCCCAGAGCCTCTGCACTTGATATTCCTTCTGCTTGGAAGTGCTCCCCCCAGATCATGGCATGACTGGCTCTTCAGGTCTCAACTCAAATGTCATCTCCTCATGGAAGTCCACCCTGATCACATCATCAGATTGATGCCATTCTGCTGCCACAGCAGGTCATTCTCCATTTCATTCCTTGTTTTATTTTCTTCACCGAACTCATCACTATTTTAAATGATCTCTTTTGAGTTAACTTACATGACTCAGCGCGAGTTTCCTGGCTAACTGTCCTCTCCCCACCTCCCTCCCAGCACCTCCCTGTTAAAGTATAAGCTCCATGGGAGCCAGACCTTGTCTGTGTTATTGGCAGTCGAATCTTCAGTATCTCGAACAGTAAATGGCAAACGGAAGGTGCTCTAGAGAGAAGCAAGGGAAGAAAGGAGGGAAGGCGGGGAGGTGGAGGGGAGACAGGAAGATTTGCCCTGATCGGATCAAGGCTCCTCACAGAGGAGGATCAAGACTCCTCGCAATCCCAGATCCACACAAAGCTGCTGGCGAGGAGGTGGGCTGGGGAGGTACAGGCCTGGGCAGCCTTTCGGAAGCAGGCTCAAAGGTGCAGAAATGACACCGCCTACCAACCAGGTCATCACCTTCCTCTTCCCGGGACGCTGTCTACCCCTTTGGAAGGAAAACAAACAAACAAACAACAAAAAAAAAACTTGCCCTTTTTTTCCCTCTCTGCACAGAAACCTATTTATTTTGGACCCAAACCCACTTCCCTTGCTTCCGATAAGTACTGGAAAGGTTTATAGGAATTGTAATCGTATAGTAATCATCCGTGTAATTTAGAAGGATATGAAATTGTAACTACACTATAAAGAAGATGCACTTTGTCCAAGATGATGAGTTATTTATACGAATCAAAGTCTTCAGAAATAGTTTTGTACATTGTGGTGCCCTAAACACTAACACAGTCAGCTTCTTGGGTGTTCTAGGGCTGCATGCAGGTGGGTACATTGGGCTTTGAAACAAGACCCACTGTTATTGATTATGTGACTGTCCCAATGTATACAGATACTTAAAAAAAAAAAAAAAAAACGAATATGAATTCATCAGCCCAAGCAAGTTTGATTTGGGTTTTTAAAGCTGTCCTAAGCAATCAACTGTAGGGGCTTCCCTGGGGGCTCAGTTCAGTAAATAACTTGTCTGCCAACCCAGGTTCCATCCCCGGGTTGGAAAGATCCCCTGGTGAAGAAAATGGCACCCCACTCCAGTATTCTTGCCTGGGAAATCCCACGGACAGAGGAGCCCAGTCGGCTACAGTCCACGGGGTCGCAAAAAGTACGACACGGCTTAGAGCTAGACAAGAACAAGAAGAAAGTGATCAACTTGAAGGGTTGATCAGATGACTGATGAAGTGGAAAAATACAGCCATTAAAGAAATTCAGTGTTTCTAAAAGTACTTTATAAAAAATAAATAAATAAAAGTACTTCATAACTTTCAAAATCCTGACTTTTTTTTTTTTCAGTTAGGGCTTTCTCTTTTTTGCTACTTTTACTGAGATGTAATTGACATAGGGCACTAAAGTCTCAGGTGTATAGCAGAATGACTTGATTTACATACAGTGTAAAGTGATTACCACGATAAATGTGGTTAACATCCATCATCTCCAATAGATTTTTCAAAAAGGAAAAAAGTGTGGGTTTCTTTTGACTCACGATGAGAACTCTTGGAATTGACTCCCTTGACAGCCATGTGCATTATGCTGATCGCGCTGCGTGCGTTGCGTTGCTAGTACTCACGTGTCTCGTAACTGGAAGTTTGTACCTTTTGACCACCTTCATCCAGGCCCCCCATCTCCTTCCTCCCACCACCTCTGCTAACCACACATCTGATCTCTTTTTTATAAGCTTGGTTTCTTTCTTTCTTTCTTCTTCCTTTTTTAAGAAGATTCCCCATATAAAGGATTTCATACCATATCTATCTTTGTCTATCTGTGTACAGCTTATAAGAACCTTCTAAGTAGGATGCTCCCTGATATGTAGGTGAGAAAATGAAAGGGTAAGCAGGGTCCATGTTTGTGTTCAGTATCACACAGCTAGAAAACGGTAGAACCAAGGTTTGAACTCTGGTCTGTATGATGCCTCAGTCTCAGCTATTCTTGTGTGCCAAGGGCTTCTCCATCCTCTGACAATGTTGAAACTGATGTTAAGACCCTAGTAAATTCCACCCTCAGAAGAAAAACCCAGGCTTCTTTTTGGTGAAGCTTCTCAACTCAAATGATTCTCCATCTGAGAGGCAGGTAGTTAACTGTGGCCAAGCTCTGGCTGGCCTCAAATCCAGCATCTGCAACATTCTTTTTTATGGAAAATAGCTCTTATTATCTCTGGCCCCAGCCCGCCAAAGTCTGTCTTGAAGCAAGACAGCAAGAATAGATTGCCAAGCAGAACTGTTCTTATAGTATTGGAAGGAAAATTCGCCGTGTGAGGACAAGTCCAATCTCTGGATCAGTGTTAAACCTCACTCAGCAATCAAGGTCTGAGCAATCGTTCTGGCCATAAAGCTGGTCTTGCTTAAGGGGATCCATGCTCTGAAAAGAAATGACATGCAGAGGAAAGCTCACCCCTGACTCCTTGACAGGTTTCGTAGGGTGCATCCCCCGACCCTGGAACACGACTCTCCCTCGAATCCCACGTGGGGCTCGGGGCTCAGGTTCCTACCACTTACAATGGCCCTGCCACTGGACTCCGCCCAGGTGCGTGGAGGGTTAAAATCCCTGCTGGGTCATGGAAGAGGTGAGGCTCACTTCTGAGGGGCTCTCAGAAGGGACAGAAGAAAGGGGACTGAGTGCTGGTTTCGTGGCCGGCATTGTTAGGGACCTTCACATGCAGCTGCCTAGAAAGTGCACAAGTGTTTTCACCATTCATAGCTCTGTTAGTTCCTGTGTTCCGATTCTGAGATCATAGCTCTGAAATCTGGGCAAGCAGCTCTGGGTGTGAGCTCTGACTGCCTGCCCCAGAATGATGGTGCAACGAGTGTTCACTACTATGCCCCAGTGCCTCCAGCCCTGCCTCCTCACACACAGGAGGATCTCAGTACTTGTTTGTTAAGCTGAATTACCCCTGCGCCGCTTTAAGCCTCTTTAAGGCTTTAAGCCTCTTTAAGGCTTCTGTCTCCTCATCGGTAAAGGTAGGAAAAATAAAACCTAGATCATAGGGTTTTCAGTTATACTTTACATTGTGAGATTGCTGTAGATGCATATATGGTTGTAAGAAATAACATGTAGAGACTCCAGGAGTCCTCTCCCCAGCTGGTACCGCCTTGCAAAGAGACAGCACGTCACGACCAGGATGTCGACACTGATCAACCCATTGATCCTATAGGATTTCCCTTCTAGGATTTTTACATGGATTAAGTGCAACTCTGTAGGCATCATGTTTAGCAGAGCATGTACTTCCCATAAACGTTTGGTGCAGATTTTAACTCAGCAGGTCTCAGTGAGCACGAGAATCTGTGTTACCAGTCACCTCCCAGGGGGAGTCTGCTGTGGTGACTGGCTGAGCATGTAGACTCCAGAGTCCAGACTGTTGCTGTTTACTTACTCAGTTGTGTCCAACTCTTTGCGACCCCATGGACTGTAGCCCGCCAGGCTCCTCTGTCCATGGGAATTCTCCAGGCAAGAATACTGGAGTGGAGTGCCATTTCCTTCTCTCGGGGATCCATCTTCCTGACCCAAGGCGCAAACCTGCGTCTCCTGCATTGCACGCAGATTCTTTACTGCGGAGCCACCTGGGAAGCCCCCGGAATCAGACTGCCAGGGTTGAATTCTAGTGGCACCTTTATTATCTTTAGGACCTCAGACAAGTTATTTAACTTCTGCAGGAGATCCAACCAGTCCATTCTGAAGGAGATCAGCCCTGGGATTTCTCTGGAAGGAATGATGCTAAAGCTGAAGCTCCAGTACTTTGGCCACCTCATGCGAAGAGTTGACTCTGGAAAAGACTCTGATGCTGGGAGGGATTGGGGGCAGGAGGAGAAGGGGACGACCGAGGATGAGATGGCTGGATGGCATACGGACTCAATGGACGTGAGTCTGAGTGAACTCCGGGAGTTGGTGATGGACAGGGAGGCCTGGCGTGCTGCGATTCATGGGGTCGCAAAGAGTCGGACACGACTGCGCGACTGAACTGAACTGATGCTTGGGTTTCCTCTTTTACTTCATGTGGGTATTTCTGATCCCTACCTCATAGGGTTGTTGTGAAGCTTAAATTAGAAAGTTGTCTTAAAGCACTAACAGTGCCTGGGCCGTAGCAAGTGCTCATAAGTGTTAGGTATCATTGTCGTTTTGTGGCTTTCCAAATGGCACTAGCGGTAAAGAACCTGCTTGCCAATGTAGGAGGCGCAAGAGGTGCGGGTTTGATCTCTGGCTTGGGAAGATCCCCTGAAGTAGGGCACGGCATGGCAGCTCACTCCAGCATTCTCGCCTGGAGAATCCCATGGACAGAGGTCACAAAAAGTCGGACATGACTAAAACAACTTAGCATGTAGCATCATTATCATCTTAGATTCTTTCTTATTCTATATACTCTCTCATTGAAATAAGATGATTGGGGTTTTTCCAATGGTTACTTAGGTCCCCGGAAAAGTAGAAATTTATCTATTTTCTGTGAGAAAAGAGAAGATATTGCTAGAAGGGATTTGCAGAGCTCTTCTAGACCAAAAATGGTCAATGTCTGATTCACAAGTTTTTCTTCCCCACCCACAGCAGACATTACTAATCAATCTTGACATTCTTTTTTCATTGAACCTCAACAATGGCTTCAGAGACCTTCTTAAGGAAGGGCTCCTGGCACAGCTGGTGCTCAAGACGAAACCTGTCTGCCAAAACTGCTGTGGTCTAAGCTCCTCCCAGTAGTGGAGGTTTAGCCCCAGGGCTACAACCTGACTTCCAAGGGCTCACACTGTCACCTAGAGACGAGTCTGAACTAGAACCCACATCCGGGCTCTTGGCAGAACAAGATGGAGTGAAAACAAGAAAGGAAGACCAGGAGAGATCATGAGAGCACAGGAGAGGCAAAGCGACCACGGGTGCGAAGACTCTTCACAGACAGGTCAGTGCATGGAGAAGAACCGTAAGAGCCTCTGTTCACTGTGGCCATCTCAGACTGGCAGCCACTGGTGTTTCCCTTGTTGCCCCATAAACTATGACGTTGGCGGACACAATGGAAAAATGAACTATTATTGGGAACGTAGTGTGCAAACGAAAGCTGTCTTTACAATACCAACTCTGCTTGCTAAGTTGCTTTAGTGGTGTCTGACTCTTTGCAACCTCATATGCTGTAGCCTGCCAGGCTCCTCTGTCCATGGGATTCTCCAGGCAAGAATACTGCAGTGGGGTGCCATGTCCTCCTCCAGGGGATCTTCCCCACCCAAGGATCAAACCAGTGTCTCCTGTGTCTTCTGCATCGGCAGGTGGGTTCTACACCATTAGTGCCACCTGGGAAGCTCACAGTACTAACTGGGGAGCCCTAAAAAGTCAAAAGGAAAAAATGGCAAGGCGGAGACCTTACTTGCACTTAATTGAACTCCTGAGGGCCTTCCCAGTGTTATTTGAGTTCTATCAGTCTTTCTGCCAGCATCCCAGTCTTGATGGGGTGGCTGTGTGCTCCACCCTGCAACTCTGCCTCTTCCCACTCTCAGTTCTCATCACTGGACCATGCATGACTTCACGAACCCTTGTGGACACATATCTTCAAGGGAGATCCAACTGTGGCCATTTTTGTGGATTGGTAGGAAGACAGGAATCAGGTTCTTTGAGCAATTTGACCTATAAAAGTATGAAAGAAGCCAGTTACTGGGGCCGGGGGGCAAAAGCCAAAAGGGGTAGTAGGGAGAGGAACAAGGGAACCGATGTGATGAGGAGGTTCCTTGACGAGGAGGTTGCTCGATGGGGAGGTTCCTTGACGAGGAGGTCGATAAGGAAGAAGCAAGAAACTGAGAGGGAGTCTAGGGAATGACTCTGTGGCCCTTGGAGGAGGCAGAATCGTGGTGCCTAGAGCAACCTTCTGCTGAACTTTCTTTTCATTTGTTAACCTGGAAAATGTCAAATCTATGTAGGGAGAGCAACACAACAGCCCTCCTACCCCGCCCCGTGCCCACCACTCGGCTTCAGCCACCATCAGCTCAGGGCCCACCTGGCCTCTCCTCTGTCTCTCCTCACTCCCCTTCTTCATTCTTTACTTTTAATAAACTTCTGGTGCATTTATAACATCTTTGCTGTGAAACACATTCTTATCAGAGATCCACGCACAGCCGAACTTATTATTTTTTTAGTTACTTAAGTAGTTTTTTGTTTTTGTTTCAAGAAATTTGCCCAACTTTTCTCTTTTAACTCCTTATATATATATTTTTTATTGTGGTAAAATATGCAGGACATAAATTTGCTGTTTTAACCATTTTAAGTGTATAGTTCAGTGGCATCTATGTTGTTGTACAACCGTCACTTAAGTAGTTATTTTTTTTTAAGTAGTTAATTTTAATAGTGAACCCGTGAACCACCAACCAAAAACTAAGACTTTGACAGTGACCTGTATCTAACCAGTGGTTCCCTCCCACCATCCACCCCTCGCAGGTCTCCTCCCCTGTTAACCATCATTCTGAATCTTCTCATCATCCTCCCCTCACTTCTGTTCTATATACTTTTATTGCAGGTGAAGGCACGACTGTAATTATTCTTCATGCTATTTGTAACATTACAAGTAGGATGTTATGCAGTGTGTAATCTTTGGGAACTTGCCTTTTTCACCGACTACTGTCAGATTCGTTTGTATTGCTGCAGGCCACTGTAAGTCACTGGTCGAGGCTGCTGTCTACGTTCTCATGTGCGGATAGTCCACGTCTGACACTTCAAACTTCTAGTACACTTCCTTCTCCCTGTCTGACAGCACCTTGAGTGTGTCGCTCATCGGCATGACCGCGACATTCAGACTGAAACCGCCCTGCTGAGACGTGGCCAGGGCGAAGTTGCCCGAATGCTGATGTAAGGCAGGCCTTGAGATTAATCCTTGGGAAGGTCGAAGACCGGTCACCTCCATGAGAAAAGGCCTTCTGTCCCCATGCTTTATCTGCAGAGTAAGGCCCCTCCGAGCAGTGATGGAAATTAAAGAGGCAGCTTTAGGACCTCCACACTGACCCAGAACGGAAACATTCAGCAGCACACGAATGGCAGAGTTGTCACGCAGGCCAAATGAGATCATGATATGCGGGGACACTTTGAAGCCCCAGAGCCGCTTCACACACGTGCAGTTGCATTGCGACTATTGCCGTGACTCATGTGCATTATCTGGACAGATCACTGCCCTCTTCCTCCACGGCTGCGGTACCCCGGCAAGACTAGATTTAAGGAAGAGAGCCGGGGAGAGATGTGAATGTTCATCGAATCCTCTGCCTGCTCTTTAGTCCCTGCAACAGCTCTTCAAGTTAAGAATTGTCTCTTTTACAGACGAGAAAACTGGGCTTGACGACATGCCCGAGTTCTAGAACTAATAGAGGTGGGGTCTGTGCTCAAATCCAGGTCTCTCCAAATCCAAAGCCCCTTCTTCACTGTCACACTTCCCCAAATCTGCTCCAGCAGTCCTCACCCTTCCTAATTTGGCAGGATGAAAACCTCCTCTTTACAATCTTTCTCAAGATCTTATGTCTTCCTAGTCTGAGACTACTGATGACCTAAAATAGAGTCTTCAAGAAAAAAAAAAAATTTCTTTGGGAAGACTGGCAGCCTTCCCAAGCTTTAATCGATGCATTTACATCTGGAAACCAGGAAAACAGAGGCACAGCTATGCTTGGGTCAGACTGTCACCTGGGTCATCCTATGTCCACTAGCCCTGTGTGGACAGGAGGGGAGTGCATTTCACAGGGCGGATGCTAGTCCTTGCCTCTGGTTCAGGCGACGCTTCCACACTGTTTAGGTCCCTGATGGCTCAGTGGATTAAGAATCGGCCTGCAATACAGGAGACACAGGAGACATGGGTTCGATCCCTTGGTTAGGAAGATCCCCTGAAGAAGGAAATGGCAACCCACTCCAGTATTCTTGCCTGGAGAATCCCATGGACAGAGGAGCTGGGTGGGCTACAGTCCAAAGGGTCGCAAAAAGTCCCACAGACTGAGGGCATAAGCACCGGGGCAATCTCCCTGTAACATGGAACTATGAATACCTGTCCTGCCTCCCCAACGGGGGCTAAGATCAAATGAGATACTAGGCTGGGGCCTGATATAACTGGATGAGGTAAGAGATGGAAAAACAGTTTGAAACCTGCAAAGCATTTCCCTCCAGTGTTAATGTAAGCTGGCATTTGTTTTTGTTATCATTCCCTCTCAGCGGAGACCTCTTCCCAGGGCAAGCTCTGTAGTAGGAGCTCCCCATAATGACTGAGGTTTGAGAACAGCCAGAAGGCACGGGCACCACGAAGCCATTTAAAGCAAACCAGAGGAAGTCCAGTCCCTGACTATTTATTTTATGAAGTTAGCGGCTGGATATGTTAAGCAAATGTTTTCTTCATTGTGGCAGTCCGCGAAAACAATGGGGCAAGGGCGGCCCGGGTTGGAGCGGGGGGAGGGGGGGGGAACCCCGGGGAGGTTCAGGCCTCCACCCCTCCTACCCCCCACCCCGAAGTCTCCGGAGAATGACAGGAAAAAATTAAAGACAGGGCTTTTCTTTTCGCAGTCACATGTCTGCGCTGCTGCTGTAATCAGAACCTGCACCAATTGGAAACGCTTCACCTCCTCCTTCCCGCCCCTCCCCCGGCACGTTCCGGAGCCGACCCGGTGGAGGACTCCGGGGAGTTTGCCAAACACAGCAAACACTGGGGCGTGAGCGGCCGGAGGGGGCTCGGCCTCGGATCTCTCTGCCTTCCTCCTCGGTTCCCTCCCTTCCACTGTTTTCATTTTCTAGGACTTCCTCCTCCGGGCGCGGGAGGGGGAGGAAAGACGCTGCCGTGCGCCCGGGGTGTTGTGTGAGTGTGTGTGTGGAGTGTGCCGTGTAACATGCTGTAATGGGAGGGAGCCGAGCGGCGTCTGAGAGCCCTGGACTGCAGCGGCCGTTCTGATCGCCGGAGCACCTGAGCACACGCCTCCCCGAGCAAGGGCGACCTGTCCCTTCAGGTACGCGCGGCGGCCGGCCCGTCCCGGCTGAGCGGCTGGGTGTGCGTGTGCAGGTAACGAGCCGGCGAGGCAGCGCCCCAGGTCGGGGGCCGGTGGAGCGCGGAGGCCGGGAGGCGCCGGCGTGCGCGGCGCTCGGGCGGCTGTGCCGGCGTGGATGCCTGCAGCTCGGCGAGCCAGTGGGTGCGAGAGGCGGGGGCGCGCGGGTCCGGAGCCGAGGGCGGCGGAGGTGCCTCAGGTCCTGCTCGAGTCCGCGGGCACTCGGCCGGCTGCATGGCGGTCGTGAGCCTGGGAAGTTAAGGGGCGGCGGGTACGGACTCGGCCTCCAATGTGGTCGTCGTGGTCACGACTGCGGTGTCCACCAGGTCGGAGGCCCTACTGTGTGCGTGTGTGTGTCGGGGGGTGCTGGCCCGCCGTGGCGGGCACCTGGGCGCGCACGGGAGGGTCTTCTGCGTTCCCGCTCCCTGGGCCTTTGGAGTCCGGTGCGTGTCAGAGGCTGGTGCCCAGCGCGCGCGGCGCGCCGGCTCCATGCGCTCCCCCAGGTCGAGCGCCGCCCCGGACCCGGCGGACGTTGGCCGCCCGTGCGCGTGGGCGCCCGCCAGGGAGGCGCAAGCTGCTCCGGGCGCGCGGCGGCGGGGCGGGGGGAGAGGAGCCTCTCGGGCGCGCCAGGCCCCGCCCCCGCCTCCC